>JAVFBZ010009714.1:0-12107 GCA_032466195.1 Katharina tunicata
AACTCTTTTCATCCGCCTCACAACTTCAAGGAAATGTTTTAAATCCCAAATAATAAGGTTTCGCATCCTCCTCGGTTTCTCCAACGAGGAATGTTCTGTTCTCTTTTAGGCTTTGTTTCCCAGAGGATATTCTATGCGACTTTTTCGCAAGATTAAATCTGAAACTCTCAGAAAACTCTCAGGCAGCGCTTCTAAATGTATGAAGACTAGATGTAAGCTGAAAATGTGGTACACCTCATCACTTATAAAAAGTGTTTGAAACAGGATTTTGGAGAAACCGAAAATCATCTTTGGCTTAGAGCCAATAATCATTTGAGTTAATCAAACTACAGCTGGTCCCCCCCTATAGCTGAACATTTCTCTCTTCCTTGCCATTCCGTCAAAGATCATTTTGAAATCTTTCGATTGAAAAAATCAAGTTGTCCTGCTGAAGAGGAAACAAAACTGAAACGCGTGGAGAGAGAAGCTTATTTGATGAAAACGTTGTCGTAGTCAATAAGACCTTTAACAGAAGATGCAAATAATCGGCAAAAAATAATAAAAAAATCCATTTATTCATGGTTTAGATTACATCAGAGTAGCATTACAGAAAATAGGAAAATCTAGCAGGAATTAATATGCACTACATGTACCTAAATTCTCAAAGCCGCGAATTACTTTAATTTCTTCTTTTTCTCTTCCTTTATTCGAACAAATATGTACATTAAAAAATTCACAGACATGCGGATTAGAGATGGTTTAAGCAAGAACTTGATTTATTTATTTATTCCATGCGGACATCGAAGTCGAGAGAATTTCACTTGTATGAAGACTTTGGGTTGCCAGTCTACGATGAAAAGCTGGAAAGAAACCGAGTAAACACCAACCGGCGATCTGTACAGCCCCCGGAAACTTCACCTAACTAAGTTCTACAAGACGATTCGAAGTTATACTGGACGCAGTCACGGGAACTCAGTATTCCAACGCTCCACTAACTGAGCAACGGTGCGGCCCGTATCAGCATCAAACCAATCTGTTTTAGTATGGCTCTGTATAGGAAACTAAACACATCGTAAATTATAACGCAAACAAGTCAACTGATGTCTCGCCTTCTTTCTGGCATTGTTGAAGGCGTTACGTCTCCTCGCATTGTAAAATTTGGGAATCAATATATATTATGCTGTTGAAGTAATTTCATTCTTTGCTTAAGTTGCAAACATGTTCTGTTGAATCTTTAATACGAGTTACATGGTTGGAGCTGTTGGAAGATCGCCAAGAACAGCTGGAACATTTCCCATCTTCAATAAGTTAATTCTAGTTCCGAGTTACTCCAATCTCAACAGTACCGTGATCTATTAACCCAGAAATTGTCGTTCCTGACAATGATAAACTTTGTGGCCATTCTGTCAGAAAAAATGTCAATTTAATGTAAATGTTTATCAGTAATATCACGTTCCAGTTGTAGTCAATTACACCTTTGATCTGAATAAATAATAGACCGACAAACACAATTACAGTGTTTCTGTAACTTGGAGTACATCAGCTTGCGAGTTAGACATAAACTGAATGTAGCACTGAAGTCCGTATAATTGTGTGGTAGCTTATGCAGACGGTTATTCAGTCATGCTGGTTGAAGTTGGATGTAGTAGAATTTAATACACGACAACAATAATCTTAATTTATGCTTATATATTATTTTATAACAAAGTTGGCATAGAATGGTAGTGCAAACGCAAGAAGAAAATTGGAAATTAGATAAATAGCCCGATGTATACAGATTAAACGTAAAAATGGCTTTAAGTGTGTCAGACTATGTTGTTGAATAATTTCTCTTCCCTCTTACTGAACATCTGCTGATCAGTGTTTAATCGATTATTTGTTCTCTCATTGTCTTTTGTCGTGTACCTGCAATCTCCGTTTGATAAATAATAGTTGATATAGGAATTCGAAAGGATGGATGATTACTCCACGTTCTTAAACTGGATGGAATATAACATCTGTCATTTTATATTTGGAAGATTAATTCTCAGAGAATTTAACTAAAAGAGAGTTTATTCTAGAGTTGATGTATACATCCTTAGTGCAGACATACATCAATTGTAGCGAGTTCGTTGAATTCTGTTTATGTACTTTGATGACTAAAACAGAAAATGATAATTATAATGGCTCCGACATTATGTACGAAATAAGGTAAACGTGCTTGGTTGAAGGATATATATATATAAATTACTTTCACAATTGACACGGCTTTCAATGCTGATAGTACAATGATAAATTGGTAAAACTGAATTACATATGGCCACAGGTTTTTCCAATTGCCATGTGAACTGAAAAAACTATCCTGTTAAAATACACGTAAAATGAACTTACAAACATTAGATTGCAGTTGTAAATGAATTATAATTGTTTTACTTATCATCAGAATTACACACAGACGGTTTCGCCTGTAAGGTGCTTTTATCCCTGACCAAAACAAAAATGTTAAATTTTCCTACAATAAAGCATCTTCAGTTTTATGCCTTGACATTTTTTTTATTTTGTATGTCTCTCCATGCACTTTTATAAATTCAGGCTACATTTGGTTTAAACTTGCATTGAGTTTACAAAGTTATATATACATTGCACCTGGAACCCCTGGCCAGACAGTATGACAGCAATATGGGTAAATATCTAAGAAGGCAAAGACGACAAATTTATGAAAGGATCGCTAACAGCAGAACTCAAAATCTCAATCAAGCTTAAACGTTGTTGTATTAAGTCCTCCTGCGCCCTGGTGCACAGTGGGTTGGTGTTTTCTGTGTTTCAAGCGTCGTTTATGGTGGTTTCCTTCACTCATGTGTCTGGCACGTCGTGATATAAGTGAAATAACCTTATTACGGCGTTAAAACCCAATCTAACAACAAACAAACAAAAAACGCCTAAAGCCTTGCACACAGATGTATTTATAAGTGTAGTTCTGACTAAAGCTTAAACTTCTTGTATTAAAGTTAATAATCAAGTACATGTATATTGTGATATGATACCCTGACTAACAGACATTGGTCTGGACACAAGCTCCTCCTCAAACCGAGCACAAAAACATCGCTATAATGTACACTTGACACGTTAATATGGGGAGAAATGAAGATTGATCACTGCAACTCTATCTAGCAATCAATTACAATCCGCATAAATTTTGGGTAAACATCAGCTGTTGGGAAAAACTCGTTAAAGTCAATCTCGGGAACTAACATCCTTTCTAGGCCTCACTTAATCCGCTTTATTACAGGGTTATGCTGGTTAACATCACGGAGTTAGGATAAAATAGATTTAGGGAAACGTAATATTTGGCTGAATTCACCGAAATATCTAATTACAAAAATCATTAGCATAGCTTTGACTCTACATTTCATCAATTATTACGCCATCATTTACATAGTCTCACTATGATGACCTTACATGTTTTGCAATATTAAATCAAAATGTGGCTCTCGGTTTTCGGAATTAAAGTATGTGTTTTTGTTGTTTGTGTCTTTAAAAAATCTAATGTGTTACAAAAGCATGTTTGTTTGATTCTCTCTATTTAATAGTTTATTAACGCTGATTTTCATTCTCCTCCTTATTTGTTAGTAATATAGCTTAGGCGATTCTCTGTATGCATTTGTAATCCGTCAAATTGGAATTGTGTACATTGTATCGTGCTACCATTTGATTGGGCTTTGTAGTTTATCGGATTTCACCCACGCTGTGTACTTTGCCATCTACCAACAATCAAATTAGTTATCTATACTGTCAGGACTAGACCAATGTAATTTACTTAGTTTGACCTTGTAAAACATTCGATTACAAAGCTCCGATAGAGCCCTGATATGGATAACTGACATAGGACTAAAGAACAGGGTCTTATAATTGTTGACTAACACAGGTTTTAAAGACCCATTTGCTGAGAGGTACAAGTTATAAGTCTCATTGTGAGAATAGTTTGTTCGAATCGTGCGCATGATCAGTTTGAATGCCTTTAGGATATTTCTAAGAGGAATTCCAACACAGCCCTTGTAGCATTTGGATACACACCCCGAGGCTGTACTTGGTCCTAATAAGCTTAAGACCTGGGACGTAGCTTATCTTCAATGAGAACAATAACTCTTTTATAAGTGGACTCTTCAGTGACCCAGAGGGAGTGGTTACGTGAATCTAATCTTATTAGGAACTTATCCATTGGGTTTGTAATCGGAAGTCGGGATTACTCTGCATTACTGATTACACGATTAATGTTCAATTATTTTGATGTTGCAATGATAAATGACTAGTCAAATTTTCCTAAGTGAAAACCAGATTCGTTAATCACTTGTGACTATACGCGGAGCTATACGTGGAGGATCGTAACTCGAGTTCCTGAAAGGAAAGTTTTCAAAATATCAGAGATAACATTATTAACAGTAACTGTTAAACAGAATACAAACAAAAATTTTAATACTCTATTGGCAATCTTTATTGATTTTATTTTTGTATTTTGCGAGCGCATGATCTATCTATAGCAGGAATCGAGACAATGAACAAGGGTTTATTTCAATGTTGCATGACCAGTTGCACCTACGGTCATCGTGTTACAACCATGTTCTCCAAGCTGTGCAACCTAATTCCAAGGACAAGAAAAAGGACAGAAAAGTTGTCGTGACAAACTAGATTACTCGAATTACTCCTCGATTCATAAATCATCAATTATTGTTGGCTTTTGAACAACTAAGAATGAAGCATTGTAAAACAGGAATGTTAAAAGCTTTATCGTGTGAAGCTATTTTATTGCCAACTAATTTATTTGCTTGTGGCATAATACTTTCAGTTATTGACGTTTTTCAAAGGGTGTGCGGATTTTTATGACCGCCTTAAAGCTCGTTATTTTCCGTCAAGCCTCTCTGTCAGAGTTTATTTTAAATTACATTTGTGACAAGTGTGTCCTCGCCAGTGTTTCGTCTCGGCGAGAGTTACCTCCCCTGACCGCTGACGCTACCATGCAACGCTGTCAGATTCCAGGGACATCGAAAACAATCAATGACGTTGCACAAAACAAGTCTGTCAAAACCGATGCTTAAGCTACCGTCATTTAAATGTGGCGACTGTGAAGAAATGATCTTTTAAATGATCTAATTGCCAACTTATTGCCTTATGCTACGGTCTGTTTTATTAAATTAAGCAAACAAAATTTGAAGCGAAGACGGCCATGTTTGTTTTTTTATTACCCGTGAGTTGAAAATTCTCCCAGTACGGGTTTTAATCCCCTGGCAAATTGACCAATCAAAATACAAAAAATTTGGTTGACGGATAATACTATAATTGATCCACGGACCCCCACGAAAGCACATGTTGTTGTTACCGATACCGTTGGTAGTAGCATGACAAGAGTTGTGGTTTCAGCAAGGACAGATAGAAGCCTGTTGGTGTTGGAGGCAATAGTTTATTGTGTGTAGGCCTGCTACTATTTTATGGTACGAGCCTGTGTGCAAACATGTGCCGCAGTGAAACTAATCCAAGAGCTATGGACGTTCGTCTTAAACCTGATATATATTCCAAATCATTTTTCAAAACGTTACATCTGAAAACCGGTTGAGGTTGGAGACAACGGATTAGTGTACATGTATGTTCTACTATTTTACGGTACGATTTATTTGTGTACATATGTACGGTAGTAGAACTAATTCAAGAACTATGGACGTTCGTCTTAAACCTGATATATATTCGAAAACATTTCTCCTTACATCATGGGCTTTGGACCCAGGTGCATATTAATTATCTTGGGAGTAATTATAAATCACATAATATAAGGAAGCCTAAGTGCATTATTTCTAAAATGAGGATATCAAAACGTATGGGAACATCAATCGATACATAAATGAGTTAATATATATAAGGTAAAGCACTAATATGGAAGCATGCCATAAAATCAAATAGTGTTATCATGGGACGTCATTGACCTACTAAAATAACGAAAGACCTTATTAGTGGGAAAGGCAAACTGTTTAACCTTTAATGCCGATTGGAATTACTACAGACAAAAAGTCCATCCTACAGACTGAGTGACGCCACGAGTTTGACCTTTTCCACTCGATTTTAATTAGTAGCCTACCGGAGATGGCCGAAGATCAAAGATAATGGCAAATGCATAAAAGAATACATTAACCACTTGGCCTAAGAATATTGTTTTTAAGCATTGATACAATTCACGATTGACAGAAAGCTAACATTAACAGTTGAACTTGGAATCTTGGAACAATATAATTGTTATCACTGGAGATAAAGATACAGATTAAAAAGATAAGTTTACATATAACGTTAAAGGAACCCACAAATACTTATTTTAATAACAAATGAGATTATTTAAAGACGGATTTTGTCTCTTTATTTGATCTTTTTGAAGACACAAGAGCTCTCGACGAGCTTTTATCATACGACAAGAAGGTTATTTGGATGAAAACAAAATAAACACAAGAAGTAACAACTGCGGCCTGAATTCTACAGGGAGATGAAAGCACGTAATGCTTTGTTTGCTTTTCCTGAATACAATCCGTTGGGAATTTGGAAAAAGTGTAGCGCCTGTTATCAGATGATAATTATTGAAAAAAAGTTGATCTAATCTAATAAACGACAGATGTTCCCGAGGATTGTGTTGTCGCATTTATGTCCACGATTTGTGTTTAACGCCGAAGTCAAGAGTGTTTCGCTTATATGACGAATTTGCGCTGCCGGTGTATGGGGGAAAACCCGGAAGAAACCACGCGATCTCCCCAGCCACCGGATAACTTCTCTTACATACCAAATTTCTACAGGGGATTTGAACTTTTCTGGGTACAGTGAAGGGGATATTGTCAATATACAACAGCTTAAAATCTCCCTTATAAATAAATAAATAAATAATTAAATAAAAAAATAAATAAAAATAAACAAACAAACAAACAAACAAATAAATAATAACCTTGCGTAAATAATCCAAGGATAACAGTTGAACTCTTGGCTAGAGAGCAAAACGCTGTTCTTCTATTGGTTTGGAATCAAATCAAACAGAGCCATCGTTATTAATCTATTGATAAAGTTGATCCATTACATAAGTTGGCTATTTCAAGGCATCTAGCAAACGACACACATTGGATTTATTTGTCGCCATCGATTAGACAAATCACTAACCATCTATTTTATATATATTTTTGTATAAATGTAGAGAAATAAAATTTTAGTTGCCTTCCCCGGGATTCGAACTAGGGTCTCGTTTACGTATAAAACATCCACCACTCTAATTAATTATTTTCATCCGCCTGACAACTGTAAGGGACTTTTTTAAATCCCAAATAATGAGGTTGCGTTTAACCCTCGTTTACTTCAACGGGCCCTGTTCTGTTCTCTTTCTATGATTTCCAGAGGATATTCTACGCGACTTCTTCGTAAGATTAAATCTGAAACCCTCAGGAAACTTGTTACAATGAAGGCCTATTTACAGAATCAGTACCGTTACAAAATCAGAATCACCCTGTAATATTGTCAGACAGGTCTTCCACATGTATGAAGGCTAGATGTAAGCTAGACTTTTACATACCAGAGATGACATTCGTCGACTAGTTGTGAATATGAAAATGTAATATACCTCATCACTTGTAAAAAGTGTCTGAAACAGTATGGAGGAGAAACCAAAACTCCTCATAGGATTAGCGCTAAAAAACATTTGAGTTAATCAGACTACAGCTGGTCTCCCCAATAGCTGAACATTTATCCCGATCTGGCCATTCGGTCAAAGATCATTTTGAAATCATGTCCATCGAAAAAAATCAAGTTGTCCTTCTGAATAGGAACGTTTGGAGAGAGAAGTATATTTGATAAAAACGTTGCCGTAGCCAATAAGACCTTTAACAGAAGATGTAGATAAAAAATAATAAAGAATCATTTTATTCATGGTTTAGATTACATCAAACTAACATTACAGAAAATAGGAAAATCTAGCAGGAATTAATTTGCGCTACATAAAATCTCAAAGCCGCGAATGATTAATTGTTTTACTATTTTCCTTCATTCATCTAAACAAATGGGTAAATTAAAAAAGCACAGACATGCGGAGTTGAGACGGTATTAGCATCAACTCTATACGGTCATGTATCAGTCAGATATCTCAATTCTTATACTTACAAGGGATTATACAAACCCTAATAGGCTTTCTGTTCTCTCCAGATAGTAGCTTGACTTATAAATGCATACATTTATAACCAAATGACAAGTTTTTAAAATAATGATGTTTTATTGTATTTAAACATACATCTGGTTAATAAAATGAAATGAAATGAAATATTTATTTATTTATTCCATGCGGACATCGGAGTCGAGAGTATTTCACTTGTATGACGACTTTGGTTTGCCTGTGTACAGTGGAAAACTCGAAAGAAACCTATGAAACACAACCCCGCGGTCTGTGCAGTCCGCGAAAACTTCACTTACCAAAGGTCGACTAGACGATTCGAAGTTATACTGGATACGGTGACGGGGCCTCAGTAGTCCAACGCTCCACTAACTGAGCAAATGCTTCGCACGAATTAGCATCAAACCATCTGTTTTAGTATTGCTCAGTTTAGGAAACTAAACACATCGTAAATTATAACGCAAACCTATCAACCGAAATTTCGTCTTCTTTCTGGCATTGTCTTATCGCATTGTAAAATTTGGATATCAATATATATTATGCTGTTGAAGTAATTTCATTCTTGGCTTAAGTTGCCTACAAGTTCTGTTGAATCTTCAATACGAGTTACAATGTTGGACCTGTAGGAAGATCGCCATGGAAATCTGGAACAATTGCCATCTTCAATAAATTAATTCTAGTTCCGAGTTACTCCAATCCCAACAGTACCGTAATCTCAGAAGAACCCAGAAATTGTTGTTTCTGACAACGATAAACTTTGTGGCCATTTTGACATTAACAAAAATGTGTCAATTTAATGTAAATGTTTATTAGTGATATCACGTTCCAGTTGTAGTCAATTACACTTTTGATCTGAAGAAATACTTGAACGGCAAACATAATTACAGTCTTTCTGTTACTTGGAGTACATCAGCTTATGATTAAGACAGAAACTGAATTTAGCCTTGAAGTCCGTATAATTATGTGGTAGCTTATGCATACTATTATTCAATCATACTGGTTGAAGTTGGATCTAGTAGAATTTATTACACTACAACAAAAACAAAAAAGACACAGACTGGTATTGCAAAAGCAAAGAGAAAAATGGAACTAAACAACCCGTTTTATACAAATAATAAGTTATTAAAATGGCTTTTAGTGTGTCCGAATCTATATAGTTAAAGAATGTCTCGTTCTCTTTTACTAAACATCTGTTGGTCAGTGTTTAATCGATTATTTGTTCTCTTGCTTTGTAATGTTCTGTCGAGTATCTGCCATCTCCATTCCGCTATGTACTAGTTGATATAAAAATTTGAAAAGATTGTAAAGTAGTCCATATACTTAAACTGATAGAGCCACTATAATGGATTGAATCTGTCATTTCATATTTGGACGATTCATTGTCAGATAGTTTTAACAAAAAGAAGGGTTATTCTAGAGCTTCATATAGCCTTAGTACAGGCATACATCAAATGTAGCGCATTTTCTTCAAATCTGTGTATGTACTTTTATGACTAACAAAGAAAATGATAATAGTAAATTGGTAATACTGAAATTACGAGTTACATGTATATGTCCAAAGATTTTTCCAATTGCCATGTGAACTAAAAAAACGTTTACCTTGAAATACATGTAAAAATAAACTTGCAAAAGTAAGAATACAGTTTTGAATAAATTATAGATTTTCTACCTATCGTCAGCTTTATAAACAGAACTGTTTTTCGCTCATAAGGTGCTTTTATCACCGATCATAAAGAAGTAATGAATAGCGGTACAGTTAGGTGCGTCAAAAAGCCATGACCAGAAGTATGATAGCAACACAGGAACAGGATCAATATCTAAGGGTGGCAAAGATGACAAAGTTATGAAAGGATCCGCAAACAGTAGGATTAGACATCTTAATCAAGACTCGTTATTTTATTGGGTCATTATATGCTCTACTGCACTCTGAGGTAATGTGCATCAGAAAGCTGATTTGTTTTGTTGTCCTATTTTCATTCTGTAGGTTGGTGTTTTCTTTTCTGTATTGACAGTTTTGGGGTTTTGAGTGTTGGGTTTGAGTGTTGGGGTGTTGAGAGTTTGGCTTTTGAGTGTTGGAATTTTGGTGTTGGGATTTGAGTGTTGGGATTTGAGTGTTGGGATTTGAGTGTTGGGATTTGAGGGTTCGGAATTTGAATGCTGGGCGTCTGAGTGTTGGGATTTTGGTGCTGGGGTTTGAGTGCTGGGGGTTTTGAGGACTGGGGGTTTTGAGTGCTGGGTTTTGAATGCTGGGGTTTGAGTGTTGACATTTATTACGATTGGGACTGGAAACCTGATGTGGACGGCCTGTTTTAGAGGTTTATTGTAAAGATGTCTCCACTTCTTGCCCAGAACTTAACAATTATAGCGCAGTCTGCTGGATGTCGCCTATGTTTCGCGCACATCATAAGCGACAACCAGTGGACAAACAGGGATATCACTCACTTTGACTTAGAAGTGGCTCGGAAGACTGAATATTGTTTGTCAGACGACTGAACGCTTATGCAAGTGAGAGATTTTAAACAATTCTCCATCCTCTATAGATGATATATGTTGATCGGGGTATTATTGGGAGAAAGGATTTGAGTTTTGCGACTGAGTGTTGAGAGTTGAGGGTTCGGGATTTGAACCTCCCGCCGATCCACCCCGAAGTCGTCATCCAGCAGACTGCTCTACATATGTGGTTCCTGTCGAGAACTTAACCATAATAGCGCAGTCTGCTGGATGTCGCTAATAATACGCGTTAAACAACAGACGAACGAAGAAATCATTCTATCAGGTCTAGTGCACAAATATATATATAAGTGTGGTTCCTACTGAAGCTTAAACTTCTTGTATTAAAGTTAATAATCAAGTATATTGTGATATGATTTCCTGACTAGCAGACAATCGTCTAGACACAAGCACCTCCTTAAACCGAGCACTAAAACAAGGTCATAATGTACACTCGACACGTTAATATGGGGAGAAATGAAGATTGATCACTGCAACTCTATCTAGCAATCGATTACAATCCGCATAAACTTTGGGTAAACATCAGCTGTTGGGTAAAACTCGTTAAAGTCAATCTCGGGAACTAACATTCCTTTCTAGGCCTCACTTTACCCGCTTTATCACAGGGTTATGCTGGTTAACATCAAGGAGTTAGGATAAAATTGATTTATGGAAACGTAATATTTGGCTGAATTCACCGAAATATATAATTAAAAAAAATCATAAGCATAACTTTGACTACATTTCATCAATTATTACGCCATCATTTACATAGTCTTACTTACTAGGATGACCTTACATGTTTTGCAATGTTAAATCAAAATGTGGCTCTCGGTTTTCGGAATTAAAGTATGTGTTTTTGTCTTTAAAAAATCTAATGTGTTACAAAAGCATGTTTGTTTGATTCTCTCTATTTAATAGTTTATTAACGCCGATTTTCATTCTCCTCCTGATTTGCAAGCACAATAGCTTAGGCGATTCTCTGTTTACATTTGTAATCCGTCAAATTGGAATTGTGCACATGGTATCGTAGTGCAATGTGATTGGGCTTTGTGGTTTATCGGATTTCACACACGCTGTGTACTTTGCCATCTACCAACGATCAACTAAGTTATCTATACTGCCAGGACTAGACCAATGTAATAAACTTAGTTTGACCTTGTAAAACATTCGATTACATAGCTCCGATAGATCCCTGGTATGGATATCTGACCTAGGACTAAAGAACAGTCTCTTAGAATTGTTGACTAACACAGGTTTTTAAGGACCCATTTACTGCGAGGTCCAAGTTATAAGTCTGATTGTGGGAATAGTTCGTTCGAATCGTGCGCATGGTCGGTTTGAATGCCTGTAAGATTTTTCTAAGAGGAATTCCAACACAACCCTTGTAGTTCACTAACCTTTCATAAAACACAAACCAGAATAAATAAGCATGGTGTGAGCTTTCGTGCGGTATGGTCTCCACACTTTTTCAAACTACTAA
>JAVFBZ010009725.1:0-12107 GCA_032466195.1 Katharina tunicata
CCTAATAAGTCCAAATATGGGCCTAACTAAATTTTTACCAAAATTCGACTTACTAGGTTTGTCCAGATCACAGGAGACATTGCTTCACCGATCTTAACAATATTTATGTATATTGATTAACTGTTCTAATGATTGTTTTTCTTCTCAAATTGCTGATTTACCTGGAATATAACACGTACATCTGTCCTGTATTCAATATTAAGTTTATTAAACACAAATTTGGACCAAATCACTGTTCGAATCTTATGGCCCTGTTTTTATAACGGTTGTTACCAACGGAGGACTCTATGGAGATCTCTAATACCGAGGAATTAACACTTTTCCTTTTTTCATCAGTGTATCCATCATGGTAGGGTCCCAAACGTGTAATGTTTGTTTTGGTCTCATGTTTTTCACATTATCACTAACTGTTCGAGAATGTTGGAGCGGTCTCGGAGAAGGGGATTGCAACATCATAGATTTCGGATTTCCTTGAGAGAACCTCAGCAATGGTAAAAACCCTGCTTCGTTCAAACTTCGACCGAGAAGTAGATTGTTCTGTTGTTCAAAGCGTCTCTTGCTGACAAGTTTCCTTGCCATAGTTGTCTGGTCTACACTTGGTAATGATCTGGGAAATGCCTCCATAAAACCGGCCATGGCATGGTTATTAGTTTTCTTTCGTGCACTTACGTATGCGTTCAACGGCTCGTTAAATCTCGCTGAAGAAATCGGTGCGACGTTATCGCCATTACACTCTGAATTACAATCGGTACACCCCTGGTCACCATGGCAACAATTTCCGATATCCAGTGAAAGGTGTACACGATTCAGAAGCGGAAGTTCAATCTCCTCGTTCTGACTTACTGTTTCAAATTTTTTATTCGCCAGCTTTCCTGTCTGTTTGAACAAATGGCGATCTTTCAACACAGTCTCGTTGAATTTATACATACTTTGATTTGACTGTTCCAGGTCCGGTAAAAATTCCCATGTTGAAGTTCGTCTGCGTGAAGAGAGTGTTCTGGGGCTATGTTGTTCTTCGGGCATCTTGACAATAATAAAAGTCTAGACTACACAGACCACATACACAATTTAAAACTATATTTGCACCAGCGTCTATAACCTATTCTTTGTAAAGTCTACCGATAAGACCATTAATCGTATATCATTATATCTGACCGAGAACTCAATGACTGTTGTGGTAGCGTTCATATAGCGTAACCTGATATCAAAATTCTCTAATCGTGCACTGTTGTTATTCACTTGTGATACACTTGGGCAATGAGCTGAAAACTTGGCGATTAGATTTGCTAGATATCTAGCAACACAATCGCAGAAAATTGCTAGACGTGAACACTGGCAATTAGCTGATACTCAGTTTGCACAAATCCGATAAAAGTTTTTACTAAGGCAATACAAAGCAATTTGCTTGTTACAATCTCCGACGTGCTACAAATAGCACCAAAGTTGTTCATTCCAGTTTAAGCTCTTAAATATATCTGTTACAAATATTTCCAATTGCTGTGTCGAAAAAAGCACATCAACAGGAGAGAAGACTATTGCAAAACATTAAGCGCAAATACAGCCTGAATTAACAGTGTCACATCAGTGAGATTCGTGTACTGTTTCTTCTTATAAACAGTTTCAAACTAGTATGACTCAAATACACACAGTTACTACCAGAATAGAGCTAGATGCCCGATCACACCAGTTATCTCAATAACAATTCAAAAATATAACATATCCGAAAATGCTTATTCCACTCACAGCCAATTTCAAACCAATATTGACTAATAAAGGGCGCTTCTTGGCAGTAGTGCTTCAGTATGAGATGAACACCGTCTATGACACACGATGACAAAACTCGCGAACGCCCGATCGCGATTCACAACGCCTTGTGAGAGCAAGCGTACAATACCGGAACTGCAGTCTGACAGGGAATCTTTGTTTGTAACTGTAATTCTAGTTGTTTACCAGAAGACAAGAGCTGTGCAGTTGATCTCCGTAGTGTAGAAGTTCAATCCTAATTCACAGGTGTAACGTAACTGAGTCTTATAATCAGCTTTATAACATACATACAAAACTTCTCCAAACATATATAGTTCATGGAGACTCTTGAGTAGGGTATGTACCGTAGTTTATATCTTAACGACAGGCTAATATAAACAATACCTCGGCATGCGGCAGATCCATGTTACAAACACAATAAACTGTAGCCATTTTTTTTGGCACGGGGTGATAGGTTGTTGACATTACCAAAGTGAATGAGTTTCGAAAAAACACCGTGATTTAATAAGGCGAGTATCGAGAACATGCTATAACGATGAGGTAAAAAGTCATAGTAGGCCTACGGGTGGCTATAACTTGCCCGTTACCAAATTCGATACATTATTATTTTTGCAGCAATATTTCATTTTAGAAATGTAAATAATGTAAACAACTTAAGCAATGACCCGTACACAGTACATTGTGTTCAGTTAATAAATATCCATATTATAATCTACTCGACCTGACACCGGTTTAGTCGATCTATCTAACTACCTTTGTTCGGAGCCTATTTCTTTGGGCTTGATAACAACTAAGTATATTCTATAAATTTTTTCTTGACGGTGATTGATGGTATGTCAGTTGATTTCTATACTCCATGCATGAATACGTATATTCCATGAACTGGACACAAGGACATCAAACTGTATTGGGCAGATATACGCCCACACCCGATGTACACTGCACATATATATATATTTGTATAACGAGTATCACACTGGCACAGGGATAGCGACTAATTAAAGCCGATAAATAATCTACATATGGAAACTCTCTTTACAAATCAGTTGATTGACTTACATTATGTCGACTGACCGCTTTGATAAATACCTTTGATTAATACCTTCAATAAATGACTTGAAACAGGTGCCCATGGAGGTCGAATTTGTTGAGCATTTAGGTTACCAATTTCTGGAGGAGGAGGGGTTTTGTCGTAATTTCATCCAGAAATAGACATATATTTAATTTAAATAACATTCAATTTTAAGTTTGAAAATTTTGATTCAGTTCTTTGCAAGTGTACAGCTGGATGGGTTTTGCCCCATTTCTAGCACTTCAGTTTTTGTCAAAATTTTATTTGTCAACTCTGTTTTCTCGAAAATGTTTTCTGGAAAACCCTTTGAGCTACACCCGTGAAATTCGGCATGCTTATTAGTGACTTAATAATCAGTAAACAGTATCTCAGATTTTTTTTGCCTAGTTCTCTCTTTATAGCAATTTTCCTAAAATTAATTTTTAAAATTGGACCTTCTGCATAAAAAGATGATTAACTAAAAAAGTAAGCCGAATTTTACAAATGTGAGACACCATTTACTAAATTAATATGTCACTAATAAGCATGCCGAATTCCACGGGTGTAGCTCAAAGGGTTTTTCAGAAAACAGAGTTGAAAGATTAAATTTCGACAAAAAATGAAGTGCTAGAAATGGGGCAAAACCCATCCCGGCCATCCAGCTGTACACTTGCAAAGAACTGAATCAATATTTTCAAACTAAAATTAAATGACTTCTAACTGGAATTTGTATATAACTTTTTCACAAAATGTAGGACAAAAAAGAGAATGTTCTAATAAACAAATTTAAAAAAAATGAACAGTTTTGACCCTCGAAGGGGTAGTCCATCCTTAATGAGCTCTGCCTTATAAGAAGGCGGTTTCGTGACTCGGGTAACTCCGTGAATACATCATTACAAGTGCTACAGCTGATCAAAGGTCGTGACTACTGTGCCCACCTCACTGACAAAAAGAAAGGAAGTTGATATCAGAAAAGATCAATAACACAATAAAGCGACTGAAGTTATGAACACTGTCAATCATGACTCGCTTCGGTTATCTCCCTTTGCGATTTTTGATGGGGGTATCTAACCTTCTGTGTATTGACTGGCCATTTTGTCAGCCATTATCCCAAATTACACAGGCAAGATGGCCATTCGATATTTTTAAGCCTTGACGTAGGAGAAGATTCGCCTTTACGTTTATTTTAAAGATTGGAAGTATGTTAGCAATACAGCTATCTCCCCTTGGCCATTAGAAGAAGAAATCACCAGGTCAAAATAATCTCCCGCCAACCACCCACAAATATTGATACCTCCTCAAAACAACGAAATACAAAACGATTCCCAGTTTTGAACAAATGGTAGTGCCTCCATAGCCATTTATGTCCTTGTTTAGAAACTACATGTGAATAAATGGAATCGTGCCATTTTTGTGAAGTAGTTTTTAACCTTAAACCCCCATCCATTTTCCTTGAACAAATAGTAATTGGCAATTATTTTCTACTTCTCACCAGCAACAGGGCATAATGCTAGGTGGTTCGTCAGGTTTTTTAATTATTGTTATTAAAAATAGAAAGTATTTCAATAAAACCCTTTTGGATTCAAAATATACCATTTTATTTGCAGGGTACATTGGTACTATATACAAAGATAGTCTAATACACTTTACACGCGTACCGGTATTAGATAGTGTGTATTGAGATGAAAATAAAACGTACCGGCCTTTGCTTTTTGACATATCAATCAATTATATATATATTTTGTTTCTTTGAAAAGATATAATTTGGTTTACTTAATTCCATCTGTTAAATCAATAGCCAGTACGATTAACCGTTATAAAAGTGACTAACCGACAGAACACGGGGTCCGTCAAGGACCTGCCTAAGTCTATTTGAAGACACTAAGTTCTTTGATTTTTTCTGGTAATTATTCGTCTTCCCACCGGATTTATTTGCCGTGAGTGTTCTCCCCTGAATCCTTGCTAGAACTCGATTCTCCCATGACATTTCACCTTTATTCGCACCCTTATGGTTATGGGTTATGTCGTCCTTGTGCTCGTGTGGCGTCACGGTATGTCCCGACTCACCTAGTTCTGATATTGCTGGAAGAATGCACTTTGACTGCCCAGTACACTTCTGACGGCGTTTTAGCTTTTGCAATCCACTTAAAGGGTCTATCACTTCATTCCAAAGTTGTTCTTCTCTATTGCGATGGACAGAATAAAGTTGGTTATATTTTAATCCCTTAGTGTGTAAATAACATTTTCGTCGTTTAACGTAGTCACCAGCTGGCTGCGAATATTCAGTTCGCTGGCCATACCTGCGGCGAATTGATTTTCCTAAATCAATTTTGGCTGTACCAATATCTAGAATCTCTTTTGCGTCAGGTTTAACAATGTCTGCTGCAGGTTTTTCTAAAGCCGTTGCTCGGTGTCTCTCTTCGTCTTTGCCTCGATATACACTTTTCATGGTGTAGTAGCGTGCGGTACCAAGCTGGGCATCCACCAATTGGCCATTTCCAATCGCAGGTAATTCAAGTCTTGGTTCTTTTAGGTCTTGTGAGACTCTTTCAACGGCCGTCATGCTTTTGTTTAATATTGGTACCACCGTGTACTTCAACTACACAATAACACACTTCGCAAACAGTTCTCCTGTTTTATGTACCTTTTAGTGTATCTAGACGAAAGGGAATATTTTATTACTCCCTACCAGTATAAAATTACTCGTGTAAAGAACACAGAATATTTGCTTTGTTTTATGCAGGGAAATAGAGTACAGGATTAATTATAGCTTTGTGTTGAAATTAAATACTGAATAAGAAGAGTTAGCACATGATGTTTTAAATAATCCCCGCATATTCAGAAAAGATAATACACTTTTGAAGTTTGGACTCTTCCTTCTTCGAAACCCTGGGGGGTAATCAACTCAGTCTTTTATCACGTATGTTATTAATAAATGTGAAGAAACACTAAGATTAGAAATACCGCATACCATCAAGAACCAACACAATAGTCTGCCGATTTGTAAACTCATTCACATTTATCACACTATAAATCCTTCCAGATTGCCACAACAATGGGGGATATCCAAGCTACCAAATGAGCGTGCCCCTTGATCCCGTCAGATGAGCTTAACGACAGTGGCCTTCAGGGTCGTCCAACCAACTTGTCAAACTAAGAACCCATTAATCTGTTTCACGTAGGCTCCGTTTCTAAACCACACTAAAATAAAAAGATTGAAATCATCGTTGACGAATGTAAGTTATCCCTGTTGGCCTATCCAATAACTATATGGTTCTGACTTCTTCAGTAAGGTTCCAACGAGCCGATATTGAAAGTGTTGATCAAAGTGAAATAAGACCTAAATTCCGGTTAGATTTATCCATGTGTACTGTCCTTAAGTTATCAACCCAGCTTCTCCATGCTATATGAACTCTGTCATACGTGTTCTCTATTCTTCTATGTTCGGACGGTAACTGTCTATATATCAGATATCGACATCTATCGGTGTATTTGCTCCAACAGAAGTATTTCCAAACAGGGGCCTTGTTATAACAAGTCGTCCGTTATTTACGCCGGTTTCTGAGCACTTAGATAAATATTTGCAGTAGTAATTTCTTTTGTAATTTTCTAACAGTAAGAGTTTTCGCCTTCAAACTTACTTACTGGTGTACACTGAATACGAGAACTGATCTCCTCGAGCGTATAAACCTGCCAATAAAACGTCCTTTCAGTGGGCTAAGTAACAGCAAAGTAGGAGATAAAATATTGTGCTACAATAGCTAAGGTATGCTCTATTTGTTTGTTAGTATGAAACGTTAAGTGTCCCACAAGGTCGCCGTCCACTCGGTTGTTAAAAAGCATGCTACCCTCACTTCGCTTTCCCTTGTGTAGAATCACGTGTCAAAGAACCAAGGCTTTCTATTGTACAAAAAAGTTCTATAGATATATTAAAACTTCCTGAACGAGAACATTTAACGAGTCTATATATTTGTAACTGAATTATAAACAGCTACTGAAGGAAACATCTATATGCCATTCATTCACAAATAAGTAAGTTAAATGACAAAAAACCCAAAGGTATTATATATAATTTCGCAAACTCTACATAAATGTACAGGTAGTCTGGTACCCTACCCCTAAACTTTCGAGTTTAGGGGCAGGGTACACTGATGTTATTAATAACGGGTGTAACAAGGTACGAGTTTAGGGGAAGGGTGTCAGACTAGTGTACAGGAAGCTCACGCCGAAAAGTTACATCACAGACAAAGGACGAGACCATAATCAGAAAGATGTATTAAGACTTACTATTAATGAGAAAAAGTCAGATCTCTAATAAAATTCACAATTTCTTTCAACTCATCATACATGTTATGTAATGCTTAGCACTCATACGTGGGTTCTATTAAATAAATAAACACATCTTGCGAAGCTGTCCATCAAAAACACGTTTACTGAAGACCCAGCATGAAGCTTGACACATCGTAACCGTGAACTTGCTTAGTGTAGTAAACATCAGAAGCTTTTTATTAATTACAACTAAAGAGTGTGTATGTATGTATAATGTGTACATAAACTATTTAAGCTAAGGAAACTGAATTGAACGACAAGTCCAATCATTTTCGACCAGTTTTCACTATTTTCCATTTGTAATTTTAAAGGTAAATGCCCTCAAAGTCAGTATAACTCTATGGTATAACGGACAACGAGCTATTTTAAATATTGGTGAGTGACGTCACCGGTTCTTAACGGGAGTTTTTACAAAAATACATTTTCGCTGATATTTAACTGTTTTGAAACTTTTATCTCTCAAAATATTATTTTCAGATAAATAGCAGCATATTTCAATGATTTATTTCTTATTTATGTGTATATTTTAATTACAACTTCTGGTTATTATAATTAGCGATGCTTCGGTGTATGTAAAACATTAATGACATTTTCACGACTTAATGCTTCTCAAAGTGGTCACGTATTGTGGACGTTTCCGAAATTCTTCAAGAAAGATCCAATATTTTGTACAGTCCAAAAAGATACAATATTGTGAAATTTAAAAAATATAAATGTTTGGATATCTGAATGACAGAATAAGGCATTCTATTTATTAAAATTGACAATATACCTATATTCTGAACAAAACAAGTAATGGCTAAACAATGTAAGAAACAACATTATACAATTCTCCTTGGAGTTACTGGTCTACACTCAATTTGTATTCTGAATAAAAATCTGGAATTATTTTACACTGAAAGAGTAGTTTCCAAAAACACCGAAGCGACTCTTGCATCATTTTACTAGTGCAACATTGTATTATTAAAGCAATATTTAAGCAGAATAATGTATAGCACGAGTACCGCCAGCGGTACATACGCCCGTAACTGGATTCAAAGAACCATTGTAGCCCATATTGAAGTCTTACATACCACTATATACAAAAGAGTCTGGTGTCTATTTATTGTCAAACCATTACAGTTATTCACGAGACATCCAGAAAGCCTTATGATCAGTATTACACTTGTGTTTCATCATAAGTAAATTTTTAAAATGTGCAGCAGTAACAGTGACCTTTACCACTGTAGTTTAAACTTTATTGATGGATTTTAGCACTTTATCATCATAAAAATAGTCAAAATCAGTTAAAAAATGAAGGCTTCACAGCGATGACAAGAAAATGTAAAAAAAAAAAAAAACATACAACAATGACCTTGACCTCACCTTGGTGACTGAAACTTGAACCTGCTCCAACGCTTTTCGTGCTTTTTCATTGAATAGATGAACAGACGTTCCAGGCGTATTGAAACGGTTGTACTGACCTTGACCCCATGGCCTTTAAACTTGTTCAAGACAATTTTATAACAGACACAATGTTGTTACTATGGCCTTGAACCCTTGACCCTGTAATTCGAGCTTGTTCAAGACATTTTGATAACAGGCATTTGTGAAGACATTATCATAAACTCATAATAGACATGTGTGCGAAGTTTTATAACAATCGATCCTGGGATTTAGGCGCTAGCGGCTAGAGTGATGACAAGGGAAACAGGAAAACGTTAACAAAGTATATATTTATAATATAGTTATAGCGAGGGATCAAGGGATTTTGATGCTTTAGCATTGTTTGAAGTCTCGTCAAAATCGGTCCAACGTGAACCTTGACCTTTAACCAAGGCAATTTAAAATTGAACATGTTCTTTGAATTTTCATGCTTTATCATTGTATAATTTGGTCAAATCGGTTGGGAAAAAAATGAAGGCTCCACAGCGATGATAAGAAATGGTAACTGGCGGACACAGGCCAAGCAACATTACGTCCCATTCAAGGCGTATAATAACTTCCGAGTAAAGGCAGAACAGTATACCATGTAAAAGATAGTTTGACAATAAATATTAACAATAAAGAATTATCAAAAAATTTGGCAATAAATTTTGCATCAAAATATAAAACATTTTGTTCAAAGTAAGGTAAATGTACCAGTATCAGTGCTCACATCTAGTCCTAAATAAAGTGGACTGTTCCCATTATAACAACTGTCAATATACTTAATAAAAGAACAATGGCAAGGAATACTGAACTTAATTCGTTTAGAAAATGGTTTTGCATGCTGGGTTATATCACTTAGATGCTTTACAAAGCAAATAAGAAAATAAACCATCCATGCCCTGTTCACCACAAACAGTTATTAACATAACAAGTGTATAAACATGTGTGTTTACTTAGGCTAATAAATAAATTATATCTAATCAAGAAAAACAGTAACAGACACACTTGTTACGTTGTAATATATCCTACAAATCCTCCTTTACATTATCATTATTTTTACAACAATTAATAGGTCTTGTTGGTTAGTTCATTTGCTTTATTAAAGATGTTTACACGTACTTTAGTTTTTTTCACTCATTTGATGGTGTGCCAGACCATGAGGTCAATAAAATCACCCTCAAAGTCACCAGCAAAAATCACACAATACAGAAAAATTACAGGACAGAAAAACGTCACATCAAAGTGGCTTCCTGATGCCCCATAGAGAGAATCAACAGCACAGTCACCTCTCTCCAGCCACCCCCACAAATAGTATTAGAGAATCAGCGTTTGTATAGGCCATATGCCTGTTCGCCAATCCCTTTAGTATTTCCACCTTCCAACGGGAAATAAAAATATAGCTTAAACCAAGTTGTTTTCTGTACAAGTGTCTTCATGCTAGTTTCTGAATGTCAATCTAATGGTCCTCACTTAAATGCAGATGGTGGCCAAATTTAGGTAGTCCCTTAGCAAATTACAATTTTAACTTGGAACATATTTTTTTATTGTCCATTGAAGTCGGACTACCTTTTTTGGAACCCTAGAAAAATCTGATTTCTTGGAAAAACTAGAGCAATTATCTCTGAAACTACTAGTTACTTGTGAAATCCCCCATGTATCTTTGCGAATCCACATTCCACAGTGGAATCCAAGGCAGTAGTTACAGAAACCATTCATAGGGTGATACCACTGGAACTTGGGTGACCTCTTGTGCAAGTTTCTTCAACTAGAGTTAAATAATATACTTAAATAAATTGCATTTAATTGACGATGAGTCCTGCAAATCGTGACTGAAACCACTTTTGACGACCAAGTTGATAGGACAAAAACAGGCAGCCAGAAATGCTACCTCTGATGGATTAAATTTCACAGTGTAAGATAACTAATATTTAGCTTCCTGTTGCCTGTTTGCACCATAGACACCAAACAGGAAGTTCCCATGTGCCACTAAGGATTCTACTTCCATGCAATTTTAATATTTAAATTTCTTTGTTTAGAGTCTTGTTGAAATCGATCCACATCCTGTCTGGTAACATTTCTGCAATTTAGAAAACTCAGTTCTTTTAATGGATTGTTCGAATTTAATAAAGCCATTCCCGTCTCCTTAGTTATGGAATTACAGTCATGAAATTTAGCTACTTCAAGATAGCTAAATCTGTGTTTATCGTCTGCTTTAGTTATGACTCCCTCAGTCAGACTAGTCACACAGGTTAATTCCAGTTTTGTAAGTTCAGCTGCATTTACGAGGATGGCAGACAGCTCCACCTCAGATATTGCATTATGGGAGTCTGTATCATCCACTATTTGTAGCTCTTTAAGACGAGTAAAACACGCCACAGGATAATCAGGCGAGGGATAATGGTCAACATGGGTACTTCGAGTCAAGCCAAGATCTAATGATTCCAAATATGGGCAAAGCATCCCAACAGTGATCACATCCACTTCAAATAGTTCATGTAGGCCCAACAAAGTCAAATTTCCCCCCAGTTCTTTTAGTATAGGCACAATGTCCGATTTAAAGCTAACCTTTGTATGGGTTTTATGAAGAGAAACTTGCAGTGACTTGAGGTGTTTTAGTTTGGAAACATGCTTCAAAGATGTGTTCTCTGTTAGGTTGTTCAGGTCAAGCTTTGTCAGGAAGGGGCAGCATTTAAACACAAGTTCAAAGCGTAGACCCTCACAAAGGTTTAAGTTCTCCACAGGATTCCTTATGATGGACAGCTCTGATAAATTATTTTTCCATTCTGGTAAGACCTCGTTAAGCTCAAGAAATCCCTCTCCATACATCCGGTCTAAAGCACTGTCTACAATAAAACATTCCCCAAGAGTTTGTAGCTTTTTCTGGCTCTTCAATAAAGCCACCACCATGTCTAAAGAGAGCCAAATACCACGAAATATCAGTCTTTTTAGCTGCGGGACCTGGCTGAAATTGTTGGCTAGATTACAGAAATGTTGGAAACCAGTGTCCTGCAGCCTACACCACGATACATCTAACTCCAGTAAGTTTGGACAGCTGTTGGCCACGGTCTTCAGTACCTGACCATCTGTTTTAGTGCTAGTTAAGATGAGGGATACGATCTCAGGTAGACTGGCGACTAGCTTGCACAGAACTTTGGGTTGAACACTGTTCAGACCTTCAAGGTCAAGGTGAGTCAGTCGCTATTAACAACAGAATTGATTATCATTAAACTTTAAAGTCTTGATAAAACATAAATCACTATGAGATTTAACCACCAAAAAAAATACTTTATAGATGATCTGCTTGAATTGATTGGCTATCTGGTGATAACCACCATGTTCAAGGCTACTCAATTTATATGATGATGGTATACTTCATTACTTGCACAATTAAAAAAATATGTTAGGATGTGGTTTAAAAAATACAGCTAATCCAGTGCAGTTTTGATAGGAAAGAGTTCTTTGCAAATAACCCTGATTCAAGCAGAGCTGAATTTGTTTGAATTTTAACCACACCAAACCACAATTACTAAATTATAAATACATAAAAAGTTGC
>JAVFBZ010009736.1:0-12106 GCA_032466195.1 Katharina tunicata
GTGTTTGCGATTTCTACTTGCCCGACGCATTTTTTACTTGTCCCGGGACGCCGGACAAGCGATTCTGCGCACCCTGGACCTGGTGTTGCTCCAGGTAAACTACTAAAGGGCAACTTAATATTTTAAAATATTTTGTCACCTTGTCAAATTGGTGCCATGGCCTACAGCAGCGGTTTCCATTTTGCCCAAATGTTTTCATATGAATGCAATAATCTTGGTTATATCGGCAAACACCAATCAAACAGAAAATTATTTGCTGGCAACACAAGAAATACAGTGTGCTTTTTATATCATTATATTTAATTACTAGAAAGAAAAAATGTCTTCATTTCACCCAATTTGGCAAAAAAAAAATTTAGTATCTATGAATTGATTTAAATGTTTTACTTGTTTCAAAATATCCAAATCAAGTCCCAATCTTACATCAAAAAAGACTCCAAAGCAAGGAATACAGTGTGCTTTTATTCTGAAAAATTTTAATAGAAAATTGTATTCCGAAAATACGTATCAATGAATTACATGTATAAATTGGGTTTAGAAAATCTATAATCAAAAGCAAAAAAATAAACATGGATGGAAGAAATCATAGATTGAAAAAGAAAGAAAAATAAGGTCATTTCATTTAGTATCTTACAGGGTTGTAATTTTATTTTGCATTTTATCATGTTCAATAGAAATTTTGTACATGGTGAAAATAACTTTGGATCTACATGTAATTATGCCCCTTTTATTATCCCATATATCTGTTGCAGAGCATTACTGTAGTACAACTCAATTTCAAACTTAATTTAACTTTGGAAGTACATTAAAATAGATTAGAAAAACGTAGATCATCATTTAACCCATTAATGTAAGAACTACATATACATGCGACCTCACTGCCCAGCCGATTGCGGTACGATTGATGGAGGTGTTGATCTTCAAGGCCTCTCCGTTGCCTTGTTGGTTGACCCTTGAGTCTTCACTGTACTTGATATACGTTTGAATAACCTTCTTAACCGTCAAGATTTAATGGAAATTTTCAATCTTCTTTATAGTTCTAACTGATATAATTTTGAGTCAAATCTGTATTATTTTCTTTCTTTTCAGGGAAGATTTACAATCGCCGCTAAACATCATGTCTCTATCGCTGAGATTTATGAAACAGAATTGGCAGATTTAGAAAAGGTTTGTTCTCTGATGTTTTATTAAATGTTTAATACTATTTTATGGTTAGGTTACCTATACTTTTTAAGAGATGTGGGAAAACAAAACTCCTATCTAGCTGGAGGCTGATCACAAGCTTTGATGTAAAGTTAAATGAGAAAATTGAGCACCTTTCACAAAATAGTTTATTGAAATCTATGAAACCTGTTTTATATGTTTTCAAACAGATTTGTATGTGAAATCATTTTTGCACTTATCATATGTTAATAACTCTTAATTTTTATTCACATTGTCATTTACTAGTTGTAATTTTATTCTCTGTAATTTTAGGCTGTGGTGAATTATGAGCAGGCAGCTGATTATTACAAAGGGGAAGAATCAAACAGGTTTGTTATATTTATTGTGGGTGGTTGTTATGCGTTCAGTTAATGCCTTGTGTTGTCTTGACTGTCAGTGTTGTCAAGTTTGGCAGGCAATCATAGGAGTAAAATAACATTAGTTACGACGTAAAGCCCCAATCAAAGGAACAACGTTTTATACTTTTTTTTATTATTGTATAGTAAAGTTAGGACACCACAGTAATATTGCTTTATTAAAAGGTGGAACTGATAGTAGAACAATAGACATGAATTGAAATAATACCACTGATTCACAGTTTTATTTTGCTTGCCAAGAATATCTCCTCAAAATCAGTTTTTTTTTAAGGTGGGCACTATAATTTATACAATGCGTTTCCGGTGGCTGCGGAATTCGCAGGGTGGTTTTTACGAGGTTTCCTCTCGATTTTCCACCATACACCGGCAACACAAATTAGTTAGTCATCATATAGGTGAAATACTCTTGAGTAGGACGCTAAACACCAATCAAACAAAAAATGATTCAATGTGTGATTCATAACAAAATGCAGATTGTTTTCTGTCTTATCCATCAAGCTGATAATAAAATAACTTTTCTTTTCTGTCCAGTTCTGCCAACAAGTGTTTATTGAAGGTAGCTCAGTATGCTGCTCAGTTAGAGATGTACGAAAAAGCCATTGAGATTTATGAACAGGTAAGAGGACAGATCATAGTGTATTTCAAATGTTATAATATCGACATAGCACATAATAATAATAATAATAATATAACTTTATTTCAGACACAAGTATATACAAGGTCCATAGTGAGGAAAGCTACATGTACATTGAATGTAGCAGAATAAAACATTTTCTAATACAGTATTTTAAACCACATTTGTTCGAGTGAAGAAGCATATTGAATATCAGTTCTTCGCAATGGGGAAATATAACTATTGTTAGATGAAGCAATACGAGCTTTGAAGCTAAGAACAGACTTGCGAATAACTTCACCAAAAGAAGGTACCCCATTAATGCCAGACATAAAACTTGCTGAGCAGTCAGGACGAAGGAGACATAAGATAGCATAATGGAGATTTGTACCAAAACCTCCATTCAAACTGATAAAGCCTTCTGGCAAAGGGCCGTATGTTTCAAGCTTAGCCATACTGTCTTTTCTTGGCACTGGAGGAATATTTAATTTTCAAACAGAGCAGATTGTGTTGGTGTGGCTAGTTACGTTTGGAGTACATCATTGTAATATATGTGAAATACCCTTGAACCTAGTGTTAAACACCAATCAACTAACTCATCAAGCAAACTGATTAATTAACTGATTTTCCGGTCCTAGTCAAGCCAATGAAATGTACACATACCCTTAATGCCCCAACACTTTGACCAAATAGGGCAAATAAGTTTAAAGTAATTTATTGCATGTTATAAATGTGAGTTTGCAAAAAAAATTATATTTTTTGGTAGGTTTGAGTCTGAACTTGATTGTGTTTCTACACTTCTTTGCTTTTCCATAATATGTAATTTATTAAGTGGTAACAGAGTCCAATTTTTTGAGGATTTAGGGCAGTGGCAAAACAGTTTGTCTCTGAGAGTATTCAGAAGATGTGTAGTCATTGGTTTTCAATTATGCTATATCCCTGTGTGATTTATATGTGAAATACCCTTACTAGGTAATTAATGGGTGGAAGAAATGTCAATGAAACCTTCCTTATTATCTTCGGCAAAAACATACCATTATCCTATCAATAGGACGCCTTTTTGTGTAGCATTTACGTTAAATATCCCCATCAAATAAATCATTACCCAACTGTATTTACTTTGACAAAGGTGGCCACCTCCGCCATGGACAACACACTCCTAAAATATAGTGCGAAAGACTACTTCTTCCGAGCAGCATTATGTCACATGTGCATTGAGGTGGAGAACGCGGAGATGGTCGTCACAAAATATGAAGAAATGTTCCCACAGTTTGCCGACGCCAGAGAGTGTAAACTATTGAAGGTTGGTCTAATTAATGGGTTGAAGATGGAACATTTAAATTTATAACAGACCAGTGGGTGGTTGGGTGGGAGCCTCCTGTGCTCTGGTGCTCTCTGAGCTAACACGTTTTGTTAATGTTATTTACATGTTTTGTCCTCTTATACTTTTGTTTTGCTTTGTTAAATGTTGCCAGCATCGTTTACGGTGGTTTCGTTCACCCATTGGGCTTTCAGAGCCGTCATATAAGTGAAATAACCTTGAGTACCACGTAAAACCCCAGTCAAACAAACAAACAAATGACAGACCACCTTTTAATGAAAGAAACTTTAAACTACCACAATTTCAAAGATTTGTAGAATAGAACAATAATGTTATTAATCGATATGGTGCTTTATTGTATAGTTTTACATCTTAAGCTACATGTATTAAATTCAGGCTCTGTTTCTTCTCTACTTTGGTCAATTGTTCTTGTAATTTCTTTACCTATAAAGTGGTTGGTTGGACGGGGGCCTCCTGTGTAATCGTGCTCTCTAATGAAGCTGGGTGTAGGAAGTTGATTTGTTGGTGTGTCCTGGAATTGTGTGTACTATGGTGTCTTGTGTTTTGCCAGTATTGCTAAGGGTACTAGTTTCCTTCACCTAATGGGCTGGCAGGCCGTCATATGAGTGAAATAACCTTTATAAGTATGGCGTAAAACCCAATCAAACAACCAAACCTGTTTTTGGTCCTGAGATGTCATCTGCGTTGCAAACGTTGTTTAGTGTGGTTTTCACACATTTGACTTGCACGCTGTCATTTGAGTGAAAGAACCTAAAGTACGGCGTAAAACCTTATCAAACAAACAACCAAACAAATCTGTTGTTGTGTCCTGTTTTTGGTCCTGCGTTGCTTAGTCTTGTAGTGTGGTTTTCTTCACCCATTTGACTTATAGGAGTGAAAAAAGTATGAAAAACCAAGAATTTATTTCTCTGAAACTTAAATTGATAATTTGTTATTTCAGTCTCTGCTGTTAGCATGTGAGGATCAAAATGTAGAAGCTTTTACAGACTCTGTGAAGGACTTTGACAGCATATCTCGTCTGGACCAATGGATGACAACGATTCTGCTTAGGATAAAGAAAACTATCTCCGAAGAACCTGATCTGCGATAAAATCATTCCCAGAGAATGTTATATTAAAGATACTTTGTCGGAGATTCTCTTCAAACTATTGGTTGACACATTTCCATCTGAATTTACTATTTCACTTCAGAATGGCCACCCAGTATGTAAGAAAATATCAACAAGTTTTTTAGACTATTTAGTATTATTAGATAACAAATAAAGTTAGCAAAGGCTTCTGTAATGATATGGAGGCATCACATTCATGTAGTTTGACATTTTCAGAACTCTTATTTTGCACAATGTACACAAATGTTTTATCGCTGTAGTTCACTTAATTTTTTTTTTTAAATTGTGCTCAATCTCAAATATTGTCACTTAAAAAAGAGATAGAGTGTCAGGAAAAATAGCCAGGATAAATAAACTGAATTGTCTATGAATAATTATCAGATTTGAGAAAATAGGGCCAGTGATTTATCTTTTTGTCCTGGTTCTTCTCATGATCTGACCCTTATTATAAAGCACGGCGTTAAACACCAATAAATCAATCAATGCCTTAATCTCATGATCTGAGAAGACAAGAAGCTGATTTGTTTGTTATATCGCGCTATAATACGAGTGAAATAACAAATAACAAACAGGTGAGATAAATACCTACAACAGGTTAAAACCCGGAACAAATAATTAATTTGTGTTTTTTACAATCCACACCCCCTCATCAATTTTCAAACCTTACTGTCTAGTATCTTTGGCGGGTGGGAGGCTGGAGCTTCCACACCATCATAGGAGTGAAATAACCTTAAGTACAATATCTATATTACACAGGATAAAACCCAAAGTAATTAAATAACAAAATTACTATCCACACCACCTCATAATTTGCAAACCTAACAGTTTAGTATTACTGGTAGGTCGGGGGCTGGAGCAACCGTGCATCATATGAGTGAAATGACCTTAAGTACAATATAAAACCACAATCAATCAATCAAGTTACTGTAAAACACATCCTTTTCAAGGTCAATATTTAAGAAAGCAAACAATGACACAATAGGTTTGGCCATTCTTAGGTAAAAAGAGAAAATTCAGTTGAATTGCATTTACCCTAAATCCTCCACTAATTCACCAATTACTTCTTATGCAAAGACTAAGAAGTGTAGAAACACTATCTTAAATGCTTTTGAAAGATCAGTTATGTTTCCAAATTCAGGTCGAATTTGTAAAGGATTTAGGGTAGTTGAATTTCTGGACAGAAATCAACGACATAGCCTCTTTAATAGAGCCATTCGCCTTTAATATCGTGCAGTCATTTTGTATATGATAAATTATAAACTGTTTATAATGCAGATTTAGAATTTTTACCTGTAGTAATTCATTCCAGCCTATAGTTCAGAACTGTTCAGCGTGCAATCGTGTACAACAAGAATTCATTTGCTTTATGGCAAGTGTAAGAAAGCATTTAATTTTGTTGCTTGGTCAAATAGCTGCCTTCCTCATTTAACATTAGGAAATGTTTATCTATTTCTCACACAGTTTTGTTAAAGATTTGTAAATGTTTTTGTTTAAGATCTCTGTGCAAAAATCAAGTAACGTTAAAATTATGTTCAAGTATTAAGTCTTGTGGACCTAATATGGTTTTGATCATGTTAAATAAACTTATGAAATTATCATACTGAATTTAATTTTGGTTTCAAGGAATGATGTTTAATCCCTACAATGTAGGTTAGAAACTTTTAAAACTAAATCTAAAGACACTATCCCTTAAGTAATTAGAATTGAATTGTTAAAAATATATGTTGTTGAATATTGAGTATGTACAAATTACATTGACAATAGCAATTTAAGTCTATATTTAACACTTGATGATGGTTCTCTACTATAAGATAATGTTGTGATATGTGTGCTAGACTAGATTTATTAACTGTGTATCTTGAGACAACACTTTTAGTAGAGATAAATAAATTTTCAGGATACAATCTAAGTATCTCTCTCTCTATAAGTATATCTTGACAAAAGTATATATATGTATTTATGGAGTCCCAGGTTTGAAGCCGGTGGAGGCATTAACAATTTTCTTTCTCTACATTTATAACAATAGCCCTGATAGCCAAAGACCCGAGTTCGAATCCCGGTGGAGGCAAGCAAACTTTTCTTTCTCTACATTTATACAAAAATATATATAGATATGTGTGTAAATAACATTTAAACATTTATTATATTCTCTCATTAAGTTACAATTAAGTGAGAAATATTATGTACAGAACCCTAGTCAAGAATTAAGAGATACATGATGAGATGGGATTGTAAACTACATGTGTATGTTTTAATATTATGATCAGGTGAGAGAAGACAGGGTGGAGCACTGTTCTGAAATTGCCTTGCTAGAGGTTAGATGTATGAACATTTTCTGTACTTGTTTTCTAGAATGTAGGTGTAACCCTTCAAGATCAACCCAAAGAGTGTCAAAGCGTTTAAAAATAAAGAGAGGAATTAAATATACATGTACAGTATATGCTTTCTGATTAACCTTGAATTAAAAATCTGACAACCAATGCCCGGAAGTCAGGCCATATAAATTAAATTTGTCACCTGATTGGGGCATTTGTTGCAATTCTTGGGTCACTTCCTGAGTACACCGATCCACAAAGCGAAAGTACCTCTCACTGACAGCTCAGCATGACAGCCCTCTCGCTAAGAACAGTATGTTTCCAGATTATACATATACTGTTATACTTAGCACTGGAGGAAGATTATCTTTCCAACAGCAGAAGGCCTAAAGTGACTGCACATTTTATCATTGTGTTAAGAGTCACTGCCTACTATTGGAATACAGCACCATCATGTAAGTGAAACAACTTTCAGCATGGCGTTAAACACCAATCAATCAAAAATCAGCTGGGCATGACATGGATTGTGAAGTCACACAGCGGGAAATTCAACTTGAACAGTAAAGCTTCAACCCTGAATATACATGTATCATTTTTTTTCCAAATTAACTTAATAAAATGAAATGAAATGAAAAGGTCTTTTAACAACAAAAATATTGAGATACCTGGCTTTGGGTTGATCTTTAAACAGCTTTTGTAAGGATTTAATCAGTTTTATCTACAGTACTAACTTTGATAAATTGGGAGAGATTTTAGAGATCATCAACCAAACCCAGAAGTTTTACATAGGCCTGATTGGTGTTGGCTTTACTGTCTGGTCTTATCCAGTGCTTTAACCTCAGACATAACCACCTGTTGACTGGGCTAAAATAAATCAAGCCAGTCAAACTGCTTGTCTCTTTGACCATACTATCAGTTTGACAGCAAATCAACGTAATTGGAAGCCTTCTTGTTTATCTACGTGCTTATGCTACACTGTTAAGGTGTACACAATACAAAATGTTACCATTCTGTATCCAAGTCTGCAATGAATCATTAGCTTAGGAGACCTACATGTATAACATATTCTGAAGACACCATCCTACCATTGCTTTAAGATGTATTTAACTGTCACCAGGCCAAATTGTATGTGTAGATTTTATCAGTAATTCTCATTCTTCATGGTTTTGCAAAAAATAAAAATTTGTGAATTTTTTTTTGACTTATTGAATAATGTATTATATGTAAATTTGATTTTCATTATAAATATAGCATGACCCTTCTACTGTTGATGGTTTTGTTTTGTTTTTATCAGTCAGCTGCGGGTGGTTAGGCGAGGAGCCTCCTATGAAGCCGAGGGACAGCAGTTTACTTCTGTTGAATGTATTTCTTAGTAGTCCTTTAGGGTGGTTTCCTTCAACCATTGGGCTAATAATTAATACACCTTCATTGGAGCCAAAGAACCTTAATGTCACATGCACCCAAAAATTCTGTAGTTTGGGTTTTCATAAAATCACATGAATTAGATATTTTTTTCAAAAAGTAAAAGTTAGAGGCATTCTGTTCATTCTACCTCCAGATTTGAAGGCAAAGGTAGTTTAAAAGCAGCCAAAAAAATGAAACTTTTGCAGAAATTTTAGCCACACCCCTTACAAGGTTCAAAATTTTGGCTCGTTACAAACAAGGTCGTTCACCATGGCTGGATCAAAGTCTTCGTGGACAAATATGGCCAGCCCTCTTTCTGTTAAATTTGAATAACTGCTAGATTTTTCTTGGTCCATAGAAGCTTTGTACCCAATAAATAATTTTTATTTAAATGTGACTTAATTTTTGAACAAACATCAAATCTTCTATAACTCTAGGCAAGCAGATTTAATTGAAAAATTGAAATATTGGGTGCGTTACCGTGCGTATGTGACTAAGTGAAGCCTAAAACACATGAATCTGTATATTGTAAAAATACATTATCACACTATGTCAAAAAGACAAACAGTTCAAATTGAGTACCTGGTACTTATTGTATGCACATTGAGTTTTGTTGAAGCTACCTGAACGTGATGTCAATTCAATAACTGACAACCGTTCCATTTTTCGTTTGTCAATATTTTAAACTTTAAAGTTGATAACTGTGAAGGCCCATATGTGTGACCTATTAATTATTTATCCACCTACTTATAAATGTGTTTGCAATGGCACTGTCCTTCCATACAGAACAGCTCTTAATAAAACTGGAGCATTACTAACCTAATATATTACACATTAACATTACATATCAATATTGATTATACTAATTGATATGTAATATTAACGTCTATACATTTTCAGGATTAATGGTTTACTGTAGAATTTACAAAAGAACAGTTTTCATAAAAACAATTGGTAGGGGGTTTTACCCCGAACTTAAGGTTATTTCACTTATATGAAGGTCATGCCAGCCCAATGGTTGACAGAAACAACCTAAAGTGAAGCCGGCAACTTACATGTAGTAGATGCCACAATACATTTAAAGCATAAAAAAAAGGACGCCACAACAAATCGGCTTCCTGCTGAAAAAACATATCCCAGAGGGCACAGGAGGCTCTCACCCAACCACCAGCGATTGTGTTCATGAAATAGAAAACAAATGGTATGTCACAGGTTGTTTATTTATTATAGAATTGTAAGAATGAAACTTGATTCATTATCACATATCATTATTATTGATCACCTCGCTATATCATATCTAAACAAATCCACTTTGGGCCTCGACCTTTGATTTATGTACATTCAATAGTTACACTACTCAAATTAAACAAATTATACCGTACAAAATCATTGCAAAACAAAATCCCCAAATACTATTATCAAACGATGAATAAGAGGTTTTGAAGAATTACTCTGAAATGAACATGTTTCCCATAGGTGTCCTTTAGCGATTGACACGGATATAAATAATGCACCATTGCAAGTGATATGTTTTGTAAAAAAAAAATCAATATGAAACAAGAGTAGAGTGAATGTTGTTACACCATAAAATATAAAATAAATAGACATCTGGCTAGGGTTTTTTATATTGTGCTTTAATCTGATTTTACTCATGATGTGTTTGCTTCTGGAAAGAAAGTCCAAACCAATTCCCCAATTGTAACCGAACCACTGATCTAACTAAATTTAACAATTGTTCCCACATTCATAGATGTACAGTATAGGAACCCAGTATTCGGTGAAATGCAATAGTCAGATTTTACATAAGAAAAAACGTTTTAATATAAGCCACAATTCACTGAATAAAGGGTACAAGAAATATATATAACACATGCACCCCAAAATAAGGTATTTTGTGTTATCACAGAATCACAGGAGTTATAAATATTTTTCTCAAGAAGTAAACATTAATATAGGCTTTCCGTTCTTGACGTTGGATTTAAATGATGGTAGGATTTCTCCTGGCTCGTACAAGCCTTTTACCCATTGGTTATTTTTTTTATTTCAATTTTCAACGTAGCTGGTTCAATTTATGAGCAAACTTCAAAATTTGTTAAAATCGAGGCAATTAGAATTTATTGAAAAACCCGGCTAATTTTCAGTGCGTACCTGACTCATTACTTATCTTTTCTGAACATGATTTTTAAATCAATTTAGTTGTCTCAAATCTTAATTCTTGTACATATATAGATATATGTAGCAAATATTTACATGGCACAACAATGGGACCTTCAAAATGATGTACATGTACCAGAAATAAATACATATTTACACATGTTTATACATTTTAATTTGTTAACACTATGCACTATTGTAAGACACTAGAATCAGGGCAAAATTTGTGCCAAAGCATTTGTGTCTACAATCTATGTACAGGACGTGCAATGCAAATATTTCACATTGCGTATTACTTTTGCCGTATAGCTTTACACTGTCACTCTGCATACACTCGTACTACCAGAGGCCACTTCACAAACTATCGCCAATTTGTGTCTACAATTTTTGTGCAGGACTTAAGTAAACAACTGATCATTCCAGCCATGCAAATATTTCACATGGCTTTATATTACTTTTGCTGTATAATAGCTATACACGGTCACTCTTCATATACTAGTACTAAATGTATCAGTGGCAGCTTCACAAACTAGTGTATGAAAAGAAAATATGACATAATTTACACAGGTATACCTTTATATCGGAACATAATTTTATCACACAATCTGCCTTTTCTCTTTACCTTGAAGCGGCCTTATATCTATTTGCTTTTGAATCAATATAGCGCTTAAACGATATTTGTCTTTACCCCAATAACATTTGTTAGTGTCAGTGATGTTTTCAGTGACCATCAGACATGTTATCAAGTTTTCTTTGTTATGGGTGGATTTAGTTTTATTGCCTTATTCCGTATTAGTAGTGTGTCCATTATAGTTGCTCTGGGTGTCTGCAGAGCCCTGCCCTATGACTGACTGGGTAAATCAGCACCCTGCTCATCTCTCTCTGCTCCTTGTACCTCTTAGCTCTGTGTCTGTTGATCATACAATTTACATGTAGGTGTACATGAATTGGGAAGTAGCAGTTTTAACATTGCCACCCCCTCCCCCTCCTGTTTTCAACTGGCAATGCATCGTGGTCATATATTATAAATTACTTTGGGTATAATCCCCTCCAATAAATAACCCAGAAGTTAATTAATGAGTTGTGTACGGTAATCATGTGTTAGGTAGTACAAGTTTAGTTTTGGGAGAATGTATTCCATGCTTAAGGTTGTGGAGGTGTAGGCTGGGCAGACTGACTGTGTTCCATGGATCTCTGGTTGCTTAAGGTTGTGGAGGTGTAGGCTGGGCAGATTGACTGTGTGTTCCATGGATCTCTGGTTGGTTAAGGTTGTGGAGGTTTAGGCTGGGCAGACTGACTGTGTGTTCCATGGATCTCTGGTTGCTTAAGATTGTGGAGGTGTAGGCTGGGCAGACTGACTGTGTGTTCCATGGATCTCTGGTTGCTTAAGATTGTGGAAGTTTAGGCTGGGCAGACTGACTGTGTGTTCCATGGATCTCTGGTTGCTTACGATTGTGGAGGTTTAGGCTGGGCAGACTGACTGTGTTTTCCATGGATCTCTGGTTGCTTAAGATTGTGGAGGTTTAGGCTGGGCAGACTGACTGTGTGTTCCATGGATCTCTGGTTGCTTAAGGTTGTGGAGGTGTAGGC
>JAVFBZ010009747.1:0-12106 GCA_032466195.1 Katharina tunicata
ACATGGTTGAAGTGTACACGTATTTCACTTACATGGTTGAAGTGTACACGTATTTCACTTACATGGTTGAAGTGTACACGTATTTCACTTACATGGTTGAAGTGTACTTGTATTTCACTTACATGGTTGAAGTGTACATGTATTATACTTACATGGTTGAAGGGTACATATATTTCACTTGCATGGTTGAAGTGTACACGTATTTCACTTACATGGTTGAAGGGTACTTGTATTTCACTTACATGGTTGAAGTGTACACGTATTTCACTTACATGGTTGAAGGGTACTTGTATTTCACTTACATGGTTGAAGGGTATGTGTATTTCACTAACATGGTTGAAGTGTACATGTATTTCACTTACATGGTTGAAGGGTATGTGTATTTCACTTACATGGTTGAAGGGTACTTGTATTTCACTAACATGGTTGAAGTGTACATGTATTTCACCTACATGGTTGAAGTGTACACATATTTCACTTACATGGTTGAAGGGTACATATATTTCACTTACATGGTTGAAGTGTACATGTATTTCACATACATGGTTGAAGGGTACTTGTATTTCACTAACATGGTTGAAGTGTACATGTATTTCACCTACATGGTTAAAGGGTACATGTATTTCACTTACATGGTTGAAGGGTACATATATTTCACTTGCATGGTTGAAGTGTACATATATTTCACTAACATGGTTGAAGTGTACATGTATTTCACGTACATGGTTGAAGGGTACATTTATTTCACGTACATGGTTGAAGGGTACTTGTATTTCACTTACATGGTTGAAGGGTATGTGTATTTCACTTACATGGTTGAAGGGTACTTGTATTTCACTTACATGGTTGAAGGGTATGTGTCTTTCACTTACATGGTTGAGAAGTACTTGTATTTCACTTACATGGTTGAAGGGTACATGTATTTCACTAACATGGTTGAAGTGTACTTGCTTTTCACTTACATGGCTGAAGGGTACTTGTATTTCACTTACATGGTTGAAGTGTACATGTATTTTACTTAAATGGTTGAAGGGTACTTGTATTTTAACAGTAAACAGCTGTTTGTGAATTCAATTAAAGGTTAGCTCTGTTGGAAAGATACTGTTCCTCCAGTGATTCTGTGTGTGGCAGAATGAATACCAGGTAGAATCAGGTACTGTTCTTAACCAGACATGCCAGAGGGTCTTACAAATATACTGCTACAAGTAGATGTAGGGCAGGAAAAAATGAAGCAGAGACATATTGTTGTGTAAAATACTGAGTATCCGGATAAGGATTGGTTATTAACAACAGGAAAATCTCAATCTATTCAGGCCCATTGTGCTTCTCTGATAGACAAAAGGTCATGAGAAATGTCAGGATCACCATGGCGAAGTGGTCTACTTAACTTTACAAAACATGTACATCTACTTAGATCTTTCTTTGGCTTTAACTACATGTAGCTGGATTCAAATTTAGGTGCACCCATATTTCTCTCAAAGCATCTTTTTGTCCCAGCAATGTGGACAGTGTAAACAAAAAAAAAAAAATTTTTTTTAGATTTTTTTATTAAGTACATATACATGTATGTAATAAAGCTGTAGAGGCCCTACTCTGCCAGTAAGTCACTCACATAATCTTAGTCACTCACATAATGGGTGATGGAAACCACACCCAACATGACTGACAACAAACAGATGATACAAAACAGGACACCTCAAGGATCAGCTTTCTGATAGCCCTTAGCTCAGAGAGCACCAGGGCACAGGATGATCCTCCTACCCAACCACCTGACTATTCCCAATGAAATCATACATGTAACTTCTTGTAAAGCTAAGTTTGAAAAGCTAAAAAATGTTTTTGTAAGACATTTTAACTTCCTTTTTGTAACATTCCATGAGAGCATATCTTCACCTACATGTATCTTGTCGCTGAATTACATGCACACAGCCAGCCTCGCATGACGTCTATTTTAAACCAGATTGGATCTTTTATATAGTTCCAATCTAATTCAAGTTAATAGTATCATGTTGGGAGTAAATTAGCCCTGGGAATAAGGTAGCTGCACACTGACACCTGAGCTTAAGGTTGCACCAAATCAATAATAAACATTGATTTGTGGTCAGTTGAATACAGAGTACCATGACATCAACATACCTGAAATCCTGAAAGTGTACATACATGTATTGTTTCAGACTCACTTAAAAAGCTACACCTAAACTGCCCATACCTATGTTGACACCGTGTGTGCATCTGTTCCAATGTGTGTTCACTTGTAACATTGTAAGAGACAGTTCAGGGCCAGCTCCCCCAAAGAAACTATTTCATCCAAAATTTTAGACACTACAGATTTTTTTTCTGTGCCAAATTTGTTTTGTTTATGCCAAGATTAATTGTTTGGGTAAAATAATGTCTATATACATGTAAGCTTATATCAGCACAAAAATTGCAAAATCAAAATCAGCTCAATATTGTAGTCCCTTGTAACCTTCTTTAGTCATTGGGACTCATCTTTACCTATTGGCTGACTAACAGGGAGAGACTGGCCCTGCAGTTATGAAGAGGACTTCAATATCAGAGAATCATTTAACATTAACACCCTATAATAATATTTTATAAGAATAACTTTGGGAAAACACCATATCTGATACGATCATTTATCGGATCTGGTAATCTGTAGATGTCAGAAGGCCTCAGGAGATCATTCTCTTGAATCTCTTCAAAAGTAAAGCTAGCCCTAAAGTTTAGATGATTTCAGTGATCATTGCCATATAAGGGCATGCTCAAGGATATTTTACTTACGATGGTGGCGCTGTATTCCATCGGTTAACCATAAACAAAAAATGTGTAAAACAAGTATGAATGTATTTTGGACCACAAACTGACTGGAACGCGAGACGTGTCAGAAATTAGACTGTCAAAGGATGCGCAATCATCCAAATAATAACAATGCCAAGTTTCATGCCGATCTAATAAAAATTGATGCAGCCCTAGCATTTTATTACTAGTACTCACCCACCTACCCACTGTTAGTTACTGGAAGTAATTTATAGCCTTGCACAAATAGAACTGTACACAAACCATACAAAAAACAGTATGCCATGAATCTGATGAATTTGTCCTTAACTTCTTGCACAAAGATTGATAAAACTGTTCACAGGGTGGTTGCCTGGAGAGTTCCTTAAAAGAAACAGGAAAGCTTCAACAACAACAACAACATGGAGTTGTTTTAATTAACACTGTCATGTTTAATTAACCCTGTCATGTTTAATTAAACTTTCATTGTTTTCTAACACATACCATTTATAAATAAACAGACCTTGTATTAATGTAGTACCCCATTTCTTATAGTTCAGCTCTCTCTATTATTATTCATTATCAATTTAAACAAAACATACATTCAATGTCATAAACATAACATACTCAGTACTACATATCATACATGTAGGTAATACTACAAATTTACATTTCTCTTCATGGACAGTACAATATTACAAAATTGATCAACCTGTTAGCTACATGTACATTCAGGATTATAAATGACCACGAAGTCTAAAATAATTCCAAACACTATTTGACAATATTTGTCAAACCAGGGCTTCGTAGACATCATGGCATTGAACCAATTTCATCGTTTTTTTAATTTCAATAAATTTTTGCATTATTCAATCGATGAACAGAAAAAATGAAACCTTGAGCACAATAATCCTGACCCTATATAATGACAAGTCACAATGTATGTTATATTCCATGGCATTGAACAAATTTTATTGTTTTTTTATTTCAATAAAATTCTATATTATTTATTTAAAGAAGGGGAAAAAAGTTGAAACTTTGAGCATAATAATGCTAATTTTTTGTTTGATTGGGGTTTTATGTCATACTCAAGGTCAATGACTCACTTAAACATAACATACTCGGTACTATATATCATACATACATGCTGAAATTTAAATTTCTGTTCATGAACAGTACAATATTACAAATTTATCAATCAGTTAGTTATATGTTATTGTACATACAGGATTATAAATGTACATGTAGTCTACAACAATGCCAGACATTATTTGACATATCAGTGCTTCGTAAAATTCGTTAAAATAAATATTTTAAAATCACAATCGTTATATACATTGTAATGCATATTGTACATGTAATATTGCAGGGCATTGAACCAATTTATTATTTTTTTATTTCAATAAATTTTGGATTATTAAATTAAAAAACTTTAAAAATGAAACTTTGAGCATATTTATCCAAACTCTGAAAATACTGTTTTTATTGTGGATTGATTGTGTGCATCGCATCTATCATGACTGTTTATGTAGAACAATATTTTGTTCGTTAGATTGGGGCCGTACTCAAGGTTGATTCACTTCATCGTATATGTAGGCTTGCCAGCCAAAGCGGTGAAGGAAACCACCCTAAAGGACGCTAGCAACATGCAAGACAAGGACAAAATATTTACATAACATTAACAAAACAAGACACCTCAACTCAGAGAGCACCAGGGCACAGGAGGGTGAGGCGGCTCCCACCAAACCAACTGTAGAACAAAGCTCTTTTCGGATTCACAATTAAGACAAACAGAGAACTGAGGTGTGATAGTCAGATGCTGTTAAATATTTTAACAAAAAATGGTTGTCTGGATTTTAAAGTTTTCAAGTTTGCTCATAAGTATGGGTTTAAAATTGCATACATTCAACGATAGTGGAAGTTAAAAAATCCTTTTTACTTTTCGGAGGCCGGTACTCCCTGCTCTATGCCAATTCCTCCTCTCTATAATTTGGAGGAGTAAATGTACAGGACTCCTCCTCACAAAATCGTATCTGGAGCACTGGTTCCCAGGTTGAAAATTCTCGGAATCGTAAAATTGTTTCCCACAATTGCTGAAATCACAATTCCTGCCTACAGATCAGCTTACAATTACAATAATGATGTGTTCCAAGCATTACAAAATTAGTTATTGTACAATTAGCCCTGTTTGGGTTCTATTCTCACCCGTATACACATGTATTGTTTGAGGAGGGCGGAGCTTACTCATTTTATTTTGTACTTACTGGTTGGAAATAAAATTGTATTCAATTGAGTTTCGAATCATGGTTTCCCAACTTCTCATGACAAATTTAATTTAAAATGAGTATGAGGAGACGGACTGGTTGATCTTGTTAACTGTTAAACTAAGAATACTGTACACTTTTCCAAACGAAGACCGCCACTGTTAAGCAATGCTTGAAGCTTGATTCATGTTTGAAGTTGTATTCATCTGTGTTTGACTTAAATGACGGTGGTGTATTTAAACAATAGACAGGGACTACCACAATCAACTAAGGTTATTCATAATATTACCTGTATCTGTGTTTGCTGTTACCTGACCGAACCTAAAATTTTCTCTGCAAATTTTTTTATATATCGGCATTTTTTTCCTTATAAAATGTAAGTTTCAGTTTCTAGTTCATAGTTTGTGTATTTCACTACTGCAATTCTTCAACAATTTAGAAATACTACAGAATTTTGTGGCGCTTTATTTTAGCTCATTTTGAAATTTCTTTAAGTGAAATGTGAGTGGTGTAATGGGGAGTAATAACCCCCCACCCCCTCCCAAACAAAAGAAAAAAAGCTGACAAACTTACCGACTCAATATTTTAGAGACCTGTCACATTTATAAACAATTTTTTTATGAATGGCCTAATGTGAAGTCACTTTACTTAGGTTAAGTATTAGCTTCCTCCAGCGCTACATGTTAATATAACAGGAAAAAGGTTTTCTCTGTTTAAAGGCACCACTCTTTCTTGCAGTAAATCAAAGCTAATCTGCATGGCTTTAAAACCAGTCACCATCATTATGGTGCCAGTTTGTATCACTGGGTTTTACGACATACTTCAGGTTATTTTACTCATATTTTTAGTACTGTGTTGTTTTTTTCTCAGAAAATATCCGTTGCAGCCAGTTTTCAGGGTCAGTAATGATAAGTGTCAAGCCATCATGTTTTCAATAGTTTCAAAAGTCTTTCAACAGCACCTCAGTCTAATATCAGCAATCAAACATCAGTTCATGCAAAATACATATTTATTTAATTATACTGAGTAGAAATCCCGGTCCTTGTCATAAAAAAATAATTATAAAAAAAGTTCTCCTCATCATAATTCAACGGACATGCCCTGCGGGGGGCTGCACTGCCGACTTACAACAAGTATCCAGGCTTCTCTGTTGAGTGCCACATACTGTAAATACATATACTGTAAATAATTGAGTCCAGTATACTATATATATTTATTGAAAAAATGGAGAGAAATCAATTTTGCTTGTCTCCACTAGGATTCAAACTCGGGTCATATAATAATATTAATGCTACATGTAGTCATCCACATGATCTATATACCGAATGTGTTAATTTCATTCCTTGGACATGCTGAAGTTTTTTGTTTGTTTCATTGGGGTTTTAGGCAGCCCTTACAGTTTTTTTCACTCAAATGACGGTGTGCCAGCCTAATCTGCGGAGGAAACCACCCTAAACAATGCCTGCAACACAGTTTATTTGATTGGGGTTTTACGCAATACTTACGCCCATGTCACGAATAACAGCGTGCCACCCCAATGGGTTATGGAAACCACCCTAGACTAAGCAACGCTGGCAATATAGAAGACGCCACAATACATTTAGCACCAGGGCACAGGATGCTCCCACACAAAGCCCATCATTTGACAAATGAACATTCTATAAACACAATAAAGGTATAGACTTTTTAATATATGTAGTATACGTTCAATTTGTTATTGCCCCATATACTGGCCCTGTTTCGATTTAGACCGGTTTGACATTTAGACCGGTATAATACAAGCTAATAAATAAAATCTTCATTAATTAGGTTTTGATCAATTTCCAGAAATAGATTTGTTGAAGCAAACTAAAAGAAATGTATATACATGTGTTATTTGTTTAATTAATGAAATACAGAAATAGGCGAGGGGGGAGGTCATTTTCCGTACGCGGTGAGAAATGTACAGTAATCGCTTCTTTTATCCTAGGTTAATCTTAAGTTACATTAGTATTAATCTTTATATTGTATAGATCTGTCAGACGTATTAGGAAGGGCAGATAACTCGATCTCTTTTATTGATTCTTTGAACGGTTAAAGAATGGACATCTCAAACGTTAAGAATATCAAGGTAATAAAACCAGACACCAGACTAAACAAACAAACAAACCTAAACATATTGTTACGCAGGGAGGCATTTCATAATTTCAAAAACTGTATGTTGCGCTACTTCAAAACAAAGCTGAACAGGCCAGCCTAACATTCTCGCTACAGCCTGCCATTTATAACCAAAACATTGCGGCACCACATTTCGCGTGGAATTTGGTCGACCAAATCTGGGCATGAAATTTAAAAAAAGCACAGCAGTCTGGAAATAACTGGATGAACATAATTTGTAAGTCTTACCTAGTTGTTGTTTCGCCGGTGTTGAAATGTATTCAACTGATATGTGCGCTGTTAGAATTCTTCTGAACTAGCCGACTGACTATCGGCTTCAACAAAACCTCCATTTGTCCTCTGACAGTCTAGAAGCGAGAGCATGCGCGCAGAACTGGGGCGCACGACGTGGGGTATTAAATACCTGTCAGTGCTTGTTAAACTTAAGATTAAAACTGCTCCGGATTAAGAAAACAATGTCGACATACACAAACTAACAAAAAAGGAAAATTCTGCGATTATTTTCTGGACATTCCATGGGTCAGTTTGTTTCAAAACAATTCAGAAGTTTGCCGTAATATATAATCCTACTACTCGAGAGCCCCTTAATTTACAGGAATCGATAAAGTACACAGACAAGGGTTTCACGTGAAGACTAAAAGCTCAAGCCAATGACGTCATAAACCCAGTTCTATGCCAATCAGTATAAAAGCCATAAGACAACGTCCGCGTTGAGATATAAATATAAGCTGTAATTTCCTGAAACGTTAAAAGACTTCCCGAACACGTTTTGGGAATTTAATAAGAACAGGCTATTGATTTTAAACATCGATCAAATAGAGAGTTATAGCCGACTATAGTTTACACAAATTTAATGATTACCGGTACTGATTAGGCCTATACGTGTAGCCTACAAATGTATCAATCAAGGAGAATTTGAATTATAATTGAATTAAGATATTTAAAGAATAGCAGCTTACCTAGGTTTTATTTAACATAAAGCATGTATTCATGTAAAGTCTGAATGTGCACTAGTGTATTAACGTCCGAATGTAACCCGCAGTAACGGGAGACCGGGTTCAGACAGAAATGTTAATTACCTGTTACCTTTCACGTTTCACTTTCACTTTCGTGTTCAGATGAATAAGCTACAGAACTTTGCCATGCTAAAACATTGTAATTCCCGCATCGTACAGGGCGATGTGGAGCACATATCTGGAACTTACCGTCTCATTCGATACTAATAATACATTTACTGAACAGTTATTTATGTAATTTTTAATCAAAATATGATATTTCAGGTAACTTCTGAGCTATGCGGCTGTAATTCAAGTCTGGTGTTCAAGAGGAATTTTCGAATTTGACCGCCATCTTGCTACCCTCGTTAGCAAATTAGCTTTTACATGTTACTTATTCGAGAAGTGCGCATTTTTTATATATAACATATCTCTGAAAGTTCAATTTACCAAACAGAATTGAAAATCACTTAATTCGACAAGTTAAGACCAATAAAGTGCCAAAACCTTTTTTGTGTGTCACAAGATCGGAAAATGTTTGGTAAACTCTATGTAGTTTGAAGACGTGAAATGTGGACGTTTAAAGGCCATGTCGTGAGGAAAATAGACTGCTTTTGGGAACTACATTTGGCTTTGAGAGGTGCCCTGGTGATTTTGATAATGTGTTTCAAAACATGTGTATATCTGGTGGAGGCAAGCAAATTTTCTTTCTCTACACTTATCAATATAATAACATAACCATAAATGCAATTTATTAAAGGCCGAATGATGTTTTCTAGCCTAAATTAAACACAATACCCTAAACGTTGAACCCACAACCGAACTTGCTTAAAGTAACATACGCACTCAAAAGTTCTGACTGTTGCACCATCACAGAATCTCATGAACAACTGATATTTTTCATAAGAAGTACAAGTTGGAGGCTTTCCAATAATTCAAACGTCAAATTTGTAGGTTGAAGGAGGGTTTTAAAATAACAAAAACTGAATTTTCTGTCAGAATATTATTATGTGGATGTGTCAATCAGCTGTCATAACTGAGTCACCCTAAGTTGTACCGACGCTACAGTCAATCGTTAATTATCCCTGCACCCCTTCCACTAGTCCAAAAATTAACTCATTCCATATAAGGTATGGGATCAAAAACTTTACTTGAGACATACGATGAAAAATGCCCTGGCCTTCCTTTCGCTGAATTCGAATTATTGCATGATTTCTCCTGGCTATTACTAGCCTTGAACCATGGGATCAAAAACTTTACTTGAGGCATACGAGGAACAATGGCCGGCAGTAGTGGCAAATTCAATCTCATTTATATATTTAAAAAATAAATATATATTTAAATTGTCTCCCTTGTGTATTTGTCATAAACTTCATAAACACGCAAATAGGTAAAAAAAATGATAACAGAATGATCTACACTGACATAGGCCAGTAGTTCCACAGATCAATTTAGAGTAACATAGAATAAAGGAAACTCCGAACAAGGAAGTCTTGTTGGAATAGATTTTTTTTATAAATTATTGTTATCTGTTTTGTTTTTTTATACCAGGGTTTGATTACTGAATAGTGTGTAACCGGTCCGATGTAAGCCATCCGAGAGTATGGAAAACACCATTTTGATTTATAACCAACTAATCAACCCCAGTCGTTGAGAATATTCTGCATTAAACACCAACACGTATTCTAATGTTGCCCGTCGTTTTTGTACAATCATGCTTTGACATCAGCATCATTAGTAAGGTGTCAGTACATTCATACAAATAGTTATCATGGAAGTGGGTCTTAATCAGTGACGTTGCTTCCATCGAGTCCACTCTTTTAAAAATAATAATAATTCAGGATTTGATAACAGAATCGTGTGTAGGTAACTGATGTAAGCCATTCCGAGGGTATGGAAAACACCATTTTGATTCATAACCGACTAATCATGTCCCGTCCTTGAGACTATTCTGCATTAAAAATCACTGCGTAGTTGGGTGTTCCCTATCGTCTCTGGTCAATGTTTTCACAATATCTTCATTTCTATAGGCCTACCAATACATAAATATAAATAGTTTTATACGGACACAGAGTATACTTATAATGGCACAGAGTAGACTTATAACGACACAGAGTAGACTTAAAACGGCACAGAGTAGACTAATAACGACACAGAGTAGACTTGTAACGGCACAAAGTAGACTTATAACGACACAGAGTAGACTTATAGAGATACAGAGTAGACTTAAAACGGCACAGAGTATACTAATAACGACACAAAGTATACTTATAATGGCACAGAGTAGACTTATAACGACACAAAGTAGACTTATAACGGTACAGAGTAGACTTATAACGGTACAGAGTAGACTTATAACGACACAGAGTAGACTTATAACGGCACAAAGTAGACTTATAACGACACAGAGTATACTTATAACGGTACAGAGTATACTTATAACGACGCAGAGTAGACTTGTAACGACGCAGAGTATACTTATAACGGCACAGAGTAGACTAATAACGACACAGAGTAGACTTATAACGGCACAGAGTAGACTTATAACGGTACAGAGTAGACTTATAACGACACAGAGTAGACTTATAACGACACAGAGTATACTTATAGCGGCACAGAGTAGACTTATAACGACACAGAGTAGACTTATAACGGCAATGGACCACTTTATAAATAAATAAAAATATATAAATTGAAAATATACAAATGTTCCCACTTGAAGTATCACCAAGAAGATATCATGTTGGCTTCCTCTGTTATTTTGTTGTCTTGATAAATTGGGATTATACGATTACCTGTATGTACCCTGAAAGCTGTTGTACATATATATATTCGACGTTCGACAATCAGCAATACCAATATAAGAAATAAGTCCTATTTATTTCCTTTATTCGGTAGCTGACTCTCTCTCGCACTCTCTCTGTGTCTCTCTCCCTCTCCGTATACAGAAAAGTTTTTTATGTTTATGGAGAATAAATAAACTGTGAAAAACTATAAATCTAAATGCTAAACGAGAGATCTGTCATCTAAACTTGAATAGTTTCAAAATTGATTTTTGATTTGAGGGTTTCAGTATCAAAGGGACGCTACTTTGTTTGTCCATATGTCCCTTAGAGTAGTTCCCCCTGAACTTCCGCAGATCGTTCAGATCTGCATGAGACCATTTGTATAAAACGGTCCATTGATTTTTCGGTGACGGACCTTGTGTGTAATGACTAAGCATTTTGAATATAGATGTGAACGTCAAAGCGAGGTTGCTGACGCTTGACCTGATTAATCTACCTATGAAGAAATTTTAACTCCTTCCCGTGACTTGACTCTCTTGTTACATTGGTCATTTCGACCTAATGTTGTTGTTAAATGTCAATATTTCTTTATTTTCTTCGCTGTTACCTGCTTTTATGTCGATTTTTTGTGGGGCGGAAAACACTTGATTTCCCATAATATACGTTTATCAATATGTGATACAAGTATTGCCTGCAGCGGTAAATATACCGCTAATGGGCTAAAACAATGGCCATTCATTACACAAAGGCCGATAATCGGAGGGGACGGAAGGTACCGGAGATATACGAGGTTGAACAAGAATGACACGAGACTAGTCTTAATGTTTAATTCTTTGTTTATCAAATACTTCTTACTCACTTTGTATATATATATATTTTTTCTTCTTGTTTTCTTTCTCGATTTTGTATAAAACTATCTGTAAGTGAACTGTTCTCAATGTCCAATATATACACCTTAGAGTAAATCGAGTATACACTGTGCATTTTTCATTCTGATGATGTAGCAAGACTACATCTGAAAGCTCAATATACATTTTCAAAATGTAGGGTCTACTATGGTGGCGTCGCATCACTCCAACGTTCCATCGCATCGCTCCATCCCTCATCGCATCGCCCCATCGCTCTAAAA
>JAVFBZ010009769.1:0-30533 GCA_032466195.1 Katharina tunicata
GTATACAACTCCCACCTGGACTAGATGAGCTATTTTCACCAGCAGATTTCGTACAGTGTAAACGATCCATTGTAACTGCATGCACAACGCAATCATAAACTAAACTCGGCCTCTGGTTAGTGCCACTGTTTCTCAACATAACGCTATCCAATATATTCAGCAATATCTTAATGAGCCAATACTAACTTTCTGGTCCAACATTAAGGTGTTCCTTATGAAAACATCAGAGTGCATTATTTTACAATGTAGGGCCTACTTTGTATATCACATGTTGTCACGAAAAGTGCCCTTTCAAATCCTGACAATCACAAATTAGCTAATATTAGCAAATATATTTTCAAATGAAAGCCGAATCCAAATAAACACTTAACTCATAAGTTTTCTCAAATGTTATCTGATGTATAATTTTCAGAAGTGCGCAACAAAACACATCGAAGCCTTCGACCGTTAAATGTTAATTTCTCAGAAGAAATGGTGCCCAAATCTACGCAATGTTAGAATTATCTGATATATGATCCAATTGATCCAATCGCTGTCAGTTTCCACAATTTGCAATTAAAACTTTTTAAACGGATAAGAACATTAGATTAACTATTTCTTGGTTTTACTAACTTTCCATCCATTATATTTTAATAACGTTTCTTTGGTTTATGTTTTATCACAAATGGCACATCCCTTGTTTTAGCGTCATGTGAGCCAAGTAATTAAACGATACATGCATGTAATCAACACTGTTTTAATACACCTTTAGACAGAAGATTGATGGAAACATTCAGTGTAAGAAAGTTTCTTTGTTTGAGAAGTATTTATGACTGCTGTATCGACACCACTTTGTTGTTTAGATCACACAAACCAGATGCAATCTTCCTTTTATTTGTTTCCGCGTTTTTTGATGGAAGTTTTTTCTTGTCGTGATCAATAGTGAAACCAGGTGTCCGCCGATTCAGCAGTAATTAGATTTTCGAAATAACAATTACCACATTATCGCCAGTTACGAGTCTATTGTCCAGGGTAGATCAGCAATACTACACCGTGTATAGCACAGTGCCAAGGATTCTAATCAGGTGAATACTATATGTTGAGGGTGAATGGGTGAGACACAAATCTGCCAAATGGTTAATGTCACGTTCTTGATCTATACAGCTTTGTGCGATTCATTGATTGGTGAATGCTGTGCTCAAGGGTGTTTCGAATAGCCCCACAATCACCACCAACTATCTGCCACGATGGAAAAACAAAGTCCAGTGCTAAGGAAAGCCAATATGACAAGATATGGAAGATACTGCACGTACCATGAGGACCAGACGGCTTTCATGACTATATATGACTATATATGACCAACTGGTATCAATTGGTTTTCGTTTGAAATATCATCACTAAGTTAAACCTATACAGCTATTCTCTAAATTCATAATCTATATGAATCAGTTGGCAAAAGAAAATGTTAATATGCGGACGTCTTTAAATTATATATTTCATACTGGTTGAGAAAGAAAATCTTACATGTCTGCGCCGGTATTTTAGCTCGAGCGTCATACGTTAAAAAATAGCGATTTTTTATGTAAATATTACCCACAAATATTTTTATATGTTTGAATTATTCTGACAGTCTGTCTCCGGCAAATATAAATATATATTTAAATAAAAGTGAAAAAGAGCATTTTGCATGCCTCGACTGGGCCCAGCGCTCTTAGAGACTCAGCTACAGAGGCTCAAGTCGGAACGATCAATAATTTACAATGAAGTAAAGGCCGCGACTTTTTCTCAAACATATATTTTTGTAAAAAGTAATCACATTTGTACATTTGTATCGACTAGTTCAAACCCATAAATCATCTCATGTTCTAAATAGGCCAGTTTCCAGATAGATCTGAATGTTGCTCTGGATAACCCAAAGGCACATCTCCAGAAAAGGCAATACATGTAAACTGTGAAGAACACATGTGGCGATAATGTACACAATGTAACACAAATATTTAGGTATAGATTAAAATAAACACAACCAGAAAAGAGTATCATTTAGAGCTAGTAAAAACCCCTAAGTTTACAAATGAAGAAGACTTACATTTTAGGTACAATCTTTTGATATTCCTGTATTAGGAGACAAGCAAACCTGGTGCTATTGCCATTTATAGCGGATATGTCTCCTACGTTCAATTCTCACCCCTTCTAGTATTGGCACCGTTGGCTTATACACAATTATTCCATTTGGGCCGGGGTCAATATAAGCGTGGGATAATTTCATACAAACATGATGGTGTGCGGCTCATTAAGTCATTAGTATTTACTTTCACTTAAACTACCAATTACATCCCACAGACACTATGCCGTCTGATACAAAGGACATCATCCTGTTTATAAACCCTTATTGTCCAGACGACGTGTCATCTTCCATACCCATATTATCAATAAATAATTACAGCAAATATCGCCGTGACAAGAAATACTATCTAATCTGGAATTCGGGCGCCACAATGCTCCACAACACTTACTGCACGAATCGAGGGCTACCTCAAATCTGGGAGCTTCGTGTGCAATGGCGCCCACTGTGATGACGACCACAAGGAACAGTATTTGTTGTGTTGTCCTCTAAATTTACTGGGGTGTCTTGTGTGTTGCCAGTGGTGTTAAACGTCGTATATTTTCCCCATTGGGCTGACATGTCATATAAGTGAAACAACCTCAAGTAAGGTTAGTTAAAGAAAAAAATCAATAAGGGAAACAATAATAAGCATCTGGTATAAGAATTAGCGTCAGAAAAATCTTAATTTTTTTTAATCGCCAATGGCGGATGGGTGGAAAGGTGTTTTCTGTGCACTGGTGCTCATAATGACTACTGGTGTAGTTTGAATACCTAACAGAGTCTATGTTGTCCTATCTAAATACAGAACGGGCGCTAAGTTAACCTTTAGTCTTTACATTTATACAATAACAAATATATTTCATACAGTATTAGTGAACTGATCTTATGCTAAATTATATTTTATTTCATTATATACTAAAATCAATCTTGCTAAGCATTTATCAATGACAAGTAACAATATGCATTTTTTCTTCGTCGTTCCAACATGGCATGTCACATATCCAGGAATATGGAAGAAACACGATCTTCACTTGAGCGGCTGTTAACTTGTTGATGACAATGTCAATGCAAAAGGTATATCTATAGTCACGCTACATAGTTCCCTGAAGACAAATACATCTCGTGTTAGAAACCACAATGCTATAGTATTTCAGTCATAGAATACCATCTTGGGGAATACAAAGGAAATCCATTAACTGTGCAGTGTTAAATGTACCACTGGGGAAACAGAAACCTAGTTGAACAGGTTTACCATTTCTATTCAGGGATGGTGGTTGAAATTGTGTTCATAATATGAATTAAAATCAATTGAGGAAGATAGAAATTTGAGCTCAATTTTGTTTATGTTTTAGGCAACGTTAGGTCGCTTTTTGTTTTACTAAACGCAATTTAATAAGTTAGTTTAGTGTCAATTTGTCGTCGAAATTCAGACTAAAAACTTATGTAAAGAGAGAAGAGTGACCAGAAAATAGAAATCTAGTTCTAGGCCTACATTGTGGTCGCCCGAATCACTGGCCAGCTTTGAACAATCTGTACACTCAACTTGTCATTTACCAAACTTTATCTTGGTTGCAGCCGCGTGGTCATTTATTCCAGTATCACTGATACAACATGGTAATTTTCAATTAATTAACCATACAATTAAAGATGCTTGAAATTGACCTGGTAGAGATTTGATCTGACCTCAATTGGCTGTCTGGAGGGACAGATAAAGGAATTGATTTTTTGAATGATAATTGAACTGCACAACCCAGTTAGTGGATGGTACATAAATATACGTAAAGGATAAGCTGATTAGATCCTCCGTGATCAATGATCTAATTGATTTGACATTGTATTGTCCATGCTCACCAGTTAAAGTCGTCTTTTTTTGAGCCGTTATTTCATTGAATGGATTACTCCGTTTGGAACTAGTAATAATACATGTATGTACGCGTTTCCAAAAACATCTGATTATGGTATGCGGACATTTTCGTAGTTTACCAGTGTTTGCTTAGTGAGTAAATGTCTGTGGTATAACCCGTTTTTTTTCGGAGCATTTTTGTGTCTGATCCGAAAATTGTTCATATATTTTGCAGCCCTAGTCTGATAAAAATTGAAAGATTTATTAATGTATTTGTTTTGTGCTTAAAGACGTGATGAAGGATATTTCACACATATGTCGAATTCACACACACACATATATATAGGCACCACAAAAACATGACAACTGAGATGGATTTTTAACTTCTAGATTTATCCAGAAATGGAAATCCATCTCAGTCGTCATGTGTGTGTAATGTGCCCAGCTTCAAGATATATAGACAACAACAACGTTTCAGGGTAGTTTCGCTGAATAGATTGTACATAAATATACGTAAAGGATAAGCTGATTGAGCCTTCGTGATCTATGATCTAATTGATTTTACATTTTATTGTCCATGCTCACCAGTTAAAGTCATCTTCTTTGGAGCCGCTATTTCATTGAATGGATAACTCCATTTGGAACTAGTAATAAACGACGTGAAGACTGCTATACCAAAAACTAACGGGCGTTGGAAGTAATACTAGATTTCAATCTGGGATAGATTTTATCCTGGACATAAAGCGAAAGGTTGAACTGGGGCTTGTGTTATGGGCATGACGCATAATTAATTCAGAATAAAATGTAGACAGAACAGCTAGATCAAATAAACAATTGATGTCTACCAATGAAGATAATATGAGCCAAACTCTACAAAATATATTATCTACTACAAAAACAAAAACAAGTCCAAATTGTATTTGATATATTGTTTTTGGTTAAAACTGTTCATTAATGATAATACAATAATAACCCTTATCAGAAACTAACACCAATGAAGACAACAATGTATGCATTAACAAACAATAATAATAATTTGCGTATACATCTGTTTATGCTCATCAACTCGATTTGTTTAACATCCCAATATTGAAAGTCTTCATTAATTGTATTGGTGTTTAACGTCGTTACTGTCGGTATTTCATTTAAATGACGACTGTCGGTGTATGGTAGAAAATCGTGATGAAACTTCGTAAAAGAACAACATACGATCTCCACATCCACCACAAAACTTTCCTTATATACCTTAGGCCGAAAGTCCATAACAGAAGTATGTTATGCACAAATAACGACATTCAAATTATTACTCCCTTCACGTTTTCGACTACAAATATATTCCTTATTTGTTTCACTAAATGTTGTTTAACATCGTACTCAAGGTTGTCTCATCTTAATACATACTTTATATTTTAACAGGAAACCTGTTATAACCCCTGTCAAACCCACCATGTCAGCTCTGCTGTCGTACAAAAAGAATCCCGACAGAAGGCCGACAAGCAGACAAGACCCTGTACTGTGCAGTGGAAAGGGTTACTAAAATCAGAGTATAAAATAAATAAGTTCAAAGAACATTTTGATACCTTCTTCTTTCAAGTCTAAATAGTTCTACACATTTAACTGGCATCATTCCAATAAATAATGCATTAATAAATTGTTGCATTTAAATACATTTTGGCTTATAAATCACAAATTGCACTTCAGTAGGTGCTATAATATATACTGTATAAATCTGATACTAGTTTCTCGTCTTTGGCTATTTTTAGCCGAAAACCCCCTGATCAATGGTTACTACAAAGTCTTAATATAAATTATTTAAAATGCAAGCTTTGTAAAACTCTTAAACTCTGCGAATATGACATTGTTATCAAACAACTAATAAGCCTTACAATTCAAATATATAAACGTCTCAATGTCCGAACGCATTATAATATTTAAAGAGATAAGTATTGTTTTAGAAAGAGACGTTTATTTAACTATTATTTTTGTTAAAATCAAAACCATAAACCATGCCCAAGTTTTCTAAATATTTTGAAGATAAGCAATAAATATTCAAAGAAAGTTCAAACCGCACTATACAGTATTTACTATATGTATGTCCATATTTATTAAGAAGAATGTTATAAAGTGCACTAAAAAAAAATAATTTGGATATATGAGCATAATGTTCTACAATATCTTCGTTGAATTTATTTGATTGTTAAGTGTTAAACGCCTTTCGCAAGAGTTTTTCATTTATATGGCCGCCGTGTATTCTAACAGTAAAGGCAAAAGAGCCCATTCGAACAAACTGAACGTAATACCCCTGCAAGTTCAATGCTGGAGACTTCTTTATAAAAATGTACGCATGCGCCAATGCCAACCTGCAACAACTATAATACCAATGTAATAACATACCTTTACCGGTCTGGCACAAAATCAACTCCACTCTCGTTCTCTTCTGCTTTACTTCGGGAACACTCTCAAATCTGCAGGGCTTTGTATTGATTAGCGGTATTTCAGAATGTTTTTCCTCTGATTTTGGTTCAGTTATAGGATCGGACGGGACACGTGTCAACTTTATAACTTTCAATGTGGTGTTAAATCTGAATAAAAAAATAGCATGTACCAGGAAGTGCAAGGAATCTCATGAAATCTTTCTTATCGCATGACGTGGCTTGCATGCCCTAAACCGCGTTCGTGTGATATGTCCATAGTATTTTTTTTTGTTGAGATAATATAAAGGAACACAAAATTTTCTCAAAACTTTTCTAAAAAACTATGGGTATTTCACTTATATGAAGAAATTGCGTTACCGGTGTATAGCGGAAAACCGGGCAGAAATGTCATAAAAAATACTCCCATATCTCCAAAGAAATTATAAAACTACTCTTTTCATACGTACCGGGGAATTCGAACCTATCTACTTCCAAAAATACGTAGGTTTAAAGTGCACGAAATGTCCTTGAGCAGCGGTTATATATTTATATGTGTTTTAAGTCAGGAACAATTTTCTGAATTTTTTATTTTTTTTTCATTTAGAAAGTGACCAACAACTCCATTTTCGTTTTGGGAGGAAATACTTTCTGAGGCTGAACATAAAATAGTTCAGATTTGTTTTACTATTAACTTAATAGCCACTAATGTCAGCCCAAATCTATTTCATTGCAATCATGTCTGCTACCTGGATTCCAGCTAGTACACCTCTTATTTTATTAGAAGGCCGGACAGCATTTACTGCTGTCGATTTGGTGCCTGACTGAGGGTCGTGGGTTCGATTCCCGCAAGGGTCCAAGCCTGTAAACATGTTGTAAAATAAAATCGTTTCGGCCTGATAGAATTTTATACCACACAAAGAAAATACTGTTTAAACAGTAGTTTTACAGTTGTTATGTCAATATCTTGTATTGCGTACATGTCGTTTGTTATCAATGGCAATGGGCACTTTAACTATTCTTAAAACTGCTATTCAATTAAACTGTTCTTGTTCAGACACATTTATATACAGACTGCTTCCGTAGAAACATCGGGTAAATTATTCAAACCAAACGCTATTCTTCCTGCATTATCATGATTACCCAGATAGAGTTGATGGTTTTTGAAAGCATTCACATAATGAAATCGATGTTCCATTTACATACTGCTGGTTTTCGCAGGCCTTTGTCCATTTTCCGACCATTATTATTAGACTTCCCTATAGCTCTAAGTTGCAAGCAAATGTTTTTTTTAACAAATCTGTAGACTCATGTTTCAAATTTAAACCAACAAATGGTGGAACTGAACATAAAGATTCTATAATGTCATCGAGAAAAGGACCAAAGTCGTCTCTACAATGGTTATGTTAAACAACTGCCTTTTAGTTTCTTCTCTTTGGGCCATAAAGAAGTTGAGGCACTTAGAATAACTTTTTACTTTGTGGCTGAAAACATCTGGTTTTCTGGTTTGGAGGCAATCGTGTTGATAGAAAACGGCCTTAGCATCGACATTGAAACGTTCAACTGAAAATAAAAGATAAGTTGTAATCTATAAAGTATAAAGTAAATCTGGGCTCCGAGTTAAACAGATGTATTCATAAATATAAGTAAAATTCGTGTTAGAAGCCAGAATAGTGTAGTAGTCATGACATTTGATGGCCTCTTGGGAGATACAGAGGACATCTCGTAACTGCTGGCTTAGTGGAGGCAATCTGAGAATATTTCTATTTTTAAATTCAGATCTTTAAAATACAATTTGTCTAATTTTATCAGGAACGTTGAACTGTATATCCTCCAGATTATGTAAATAATTATCATTGATTTCAAACCTTATCTGATGTCAATTTGCACGCCAAATGTAATGACTATCGGCGGGCTGTTCAATTAGGACACTGATGACGTTCAAGAGTTCGCGCATAATTCTTTCAAATAAACATATCTAGTATTTTTATATTGTTAATACTATTTTCATTTGTTCTTCAATTTGCGGTCATCTTATGTCTCATGATTCTTGTTTGGAAATAATGACACCGAACAGTTGTGACGTGAAAATCATTGTTCTCTTTAGTCGTGCCAATCACCACTTGATAACCACTGACATTTCTAAGTGATGAGACCCGCGAGTCTGTGTCAAGCCTAATCTCCTATGCTGACATAGTTGTCTTTGTTGTCAAGCATTCTTCTGCTACTTTGTAGGTGTGTTTATGTATGAACAATCAAATATTATTGATCAGATTGATCTATAAACATGCAGCACGCCTAATTCATGCACATTATCTGTGACCATTGCAGAAAAAATACTAACCAGTAGTTCTACTCCATAGTTAACGATAGTTTTAGCGAAATATTGTTCAAGCAATTACTCAAACATAACTGGCACAGAACACGCATATTAGACAATGTCTGGTACAGTAGTTAGGAACAGTATTTTCTAACTATACTCGTTATCTTCAGAGAGCAAAATTTGTTCTGTTGCAGAGATTATCGTGCTAAACCACAAAAGATAAATAATTTGTTTTTGTTTACAAACGAAATCAAAACTGGATTCGCGGATGGTGCATTGACTCATCGTTTATAAAATGACCACCAGACTGTAGAGAAAGCGCACTCGTGAGATAAACACTTAATAGGCGACACATGAGGTCCCTTTTCCTTGGTCTTTGATTTATTTCAACTAATCGACGTATTCCTGGGACTGTTGAAATATCCATCATGTCATTCCTTATTTAACAAAATTCCGCATTGCTGGAATTACTCGGGATAGAGTTATGTATAATGGATATATTATATTGTTTGTTTGTTTGAGGTTTTACACTGAACTGAAGGTTATTTCACTCATATGACGGCGTGTAAGTTCAATGAATGTAACAAACCACCCTCTTGTTGTTAGAGAGTCGACAGTGTTTTTAGTGTTATTAGTTTCCTTTTTTGGCTGGTTCGGCGTCATAGCAGTGAAATTACCTTACATACGGCGTAAAAGTCAAATCGAAAAAAATATATAAACACATATATCCATCAGTTTTATACTTCCGAAATCCTGATTTAAAAAAAATCCCCATTGATTAAATTGGGCGATTAGGAAAACTTAAACATGTTTGTATACATTAACTACTATCATCCGGAAAACGTTTAAAACGGCCCAAGAGAAAACGTAAACTGTCAGTTTCATTCACTGCAGACAATCCAATATCTGGCAACAGTATACTAAAAGATGAACAGTATCATACAAATATCAAATATTTTGTAATTGCAGACATGCAGAACCGAAGATCTACTCGGTATGTCACTGTAATACAAGATATTTGTCCACAAAAAAAAGGCATACATTTGATCACATCAAGGGAACTAATCGGAGATGCGACCTACGGTTAAACACCCTTTAGACACATCGATTCGAAATCACTAGTCGGGTCAAACAACTGTCAAGGGCTTTTTTTACAATATACCCCAAACGGAAGGTCCATTGAGTGCCAATAAAGACTAACTGCCAGAGTTCAAACAGTGTGTGATTTGTGAAACGCGTCAATTAGTTTCACTGGTTGTGACCAAAATAGTTGACTTCACTTCCTAGATAAGCTTAGCTAAGATTTGGCGTTTTATCAATATTTGTAGTATGTATGTAAAACATTTATAAATTGCATTAATAGGTGAATATGCAATAATACAGTTTTCCTGTCCTTTTATTACTTACACATCCTGAAAGCCAATGCGCCAGTTAGTAACGTTAGATCTTTTTCGACTTCTCCACATACTGCCGAAAATATACCTTTGTCCATGGTTAAACGATTTATCATCATAAAAATAACAAGTAACGGTTTTAAATCATTTTAAACGATTGTATCTATTCACTCCATAACAAACATTATTTGTCAGAATTTAAACCTATATTTGCTAACCACAAACGTTTTTTTGTTTGTTCATATTTATGCTTTGTGCCCAGCTTGTAAATGCTGCTTAAACAAGTTGTGGGTAATATTTTAAACAAGAGCACCGTTGCCATCACTGGATATAAATATAAAAAGTGAATATGTATAACCAGCATAGAAGTCATATGACCCAGTAAGTCCCATTATTTGATAATACATATTCATTTAAGTTGATAACAAATTACCATCTTTCATTTATGGCTTGAATGTTTATGTCTGCTCCGAGTACATTTATTATAAATTTTTTTCTTTTACAATGGATATCGTGGGTGAATAGACTGTAAGCTTCTTGACTTTGGGCTAAGGGGCATTGAGAAGCCGCTTGGTGTTGGTTTTTCTTCCTGTAAATTTTCTGTCTTGTGTTTTGTGTTGCCAATGTTATAATGGTGGTTTTCTTTAATAATCAGTGTAAAGCGCAAAACCACAGTCACACAAACAAACATGATATATCCATATGTAACTAATGTACTAAATAATAGGTATATTTGGCGCTTTCACTTTTCCTCATATACAACTCTAGCCTAGACTAGAGGAGCTATTTTCACCAGCAGATGTCGTACAGAGTAAACGATCCATTGTAACTGCATGCAAAACACAATCATACATTTAACCCAGCTTCTGGTGTGTGCCACTGTTTCTCAATGTAACACTATCCAATGCGTTCAACAATATCTTAATGAGCCAATTCTAATTTTCTGGTCCAACATTAAGGTATTACTTATGAAAACATCAGATTGCAATATTTTACAATGTTACCACATGTTGCCTGGAAAAGTTCCCTTTCAACCCCCACAATCACAAATTAGCTAATATTAGCAAATATATTTTCAAATGAAAGCCGAATCCAAACAAACACTGAAGACACGATAAATGTGTTCATACGTTTTCTTAAATGTTATCTGATGTATATTTTTCAGAAGTGAGGAACAAAATACATCGAAGCCATCGACCAACGGTCATTTCTCAGAAGAAATGGTGCCCAAATCTACACAATGTTTGAATTATCTGATATATGATCCAATTGATTTTACACATCACTGCACGCGCCCAACAGACAGACTGATCCTCGAGGGACAAGTAATTTCATAGATTCGGGTTAATCCATTTATATCCTCATATATATCCTCAGCCAAATCACTTTGGGAGAAATTAACCGCCTTATCTACTGTTCAGTCAGTCGTAAAAATTAACGGCAGCAGTGGTAGAGACATTGGAGAGAGTATACCAAGGAAGCAGAGGGAATAGTTAAATCATGTCTAAGTTAATTGGCATATTGCGCGAGTTATTTGAATTCTAAAGTTTCATAGGATTTAGAGGCCCAATTGGCGTCCATTTGTTAAAGAGAATCGCGGTCAGTTTCCACAATTTGCAATTAAAACTTTTTAAGCGGACAGGTACATTAGATTAATTATTTCTTGGTTTTACTAACTTTCCATCCATTATATTTTAATAACGTTTCTTTGGTTTATGTTTTATCACAAACGGCCCCCCTTGTTTTAGCGTCCTGTGAGCCAAGTAATTAAACGATACATGTTATCAACATTGTTTTAATACACCTTTAGACAGAAGATTGATCAAAAAGCAACGTTCAGTGTAAGAAAGTTTCTTTGTTTGATAAGTATTTATGACTGCTGTATCGGCACCACTTTGTTGTTTAGATCACACAAACCAGATACGATCTTTCTTTTATTTGTTTCCGCGTTTTTGAAAGGAATTTTTTTCTTCTCGTGATCGATATTGAAACCAGGTGTCCGTCGATTCAGCAGTAACTGTATTAGACGCAGCAAACTAGATTTTCGATATAACAATTACCGCATTATCGCCAGTTACGAGTCTACTGTCCAGGGTAGAACAGTAATACTACAGCGTGTATAGCACAGTGCCGTGATTCTAATCAGGTGAATACTATACGTGCAAGGTGAATGGGTGAGACACAAATCTGCCAAATAATAAATGTCACGTTCTTGATCTATACAGCTTTGTGCGATTCATTGATTGGTGAATGCTGTGCTCAAGGGTATTTCGAATAGCCCCACTATCGCCAACAACTGTCTGCCACGTTGGAAAAACAATGTTCCACCAGTGCTAAGGAAAGCCAATATGACAAGATATGGAAGATACTGCGCGTACCATGAGGGCCAGACGGCTTTCCTGACTGTATTTTGTTCCAACTGGTATCAATTGGTTTTCGTTTGAAATATCATTACTAAGTTAAATCATACAGCTATTCTCTAAATTCATAATCCAGATGAATCAGTTGGCAAAGAAAATGTTAATATGCGGACGTCTTTAAATTATATATTTCATACTGGTTGAGAAAGAAAATCTTGCATGTCTGCACCGGGATTTTAGCTCGAGCGTCATACGTTAAAAAAATAGCGATTTTTTATGTAAATACTACCCACAAATATTTTTTATGTTTGAATTATTCTGACAATCTAGTTCTGGCAAATATAAATATATATTTAAATAAAAGTGAAAAAGAGCATTTTGCATGCCTCCGCTGGGCCCAGCGCTCTTAGAGACTCAGCTACAGAGGCTCAAGTCGGAACGATCAATAATTTACAATCAAGTAAAGGCTGCGATTTTTTCACATATATATATTTTTGTAAAAAGTAATCACATTTGCACATGGCTATCGACCAGTTCAAACCCATAAATCATCTCATGTTCTAAATAGGCCAGTTTCCAGATAGATCTGAATGTTGTTCTGGATAACCCAAAGGCACATCTCCTGAAAAGGCAATACATGTAAATTGTGAAGAACATATGTGGCGATGATGTACACAATGTAACACAAATATTTAGGTATAGATTAAAATAAACACAACCAGAAAAGAGTATCATTTAGAGCTAGTAAAAACCTTTCAGTTTACCAATGAAGAAGAGGGCATTGATGGGTTATCTGATACAGATGGACTTTCGCCTCAACCAATAGGTCCTTGTTGTTTTTTTTCTTATTGTACGCTATGGTAGGTCTCTGTGAAAAACTTACATTTTAGGTAAAATCTTTTGATATTCCTGTATTAGGAGACAAGCAAACCTGGTGCAATTGCCATTTATAGCGGATATGTCTCATACGTTCAATTCTCACTCCTTTTAGTATTGGCACCGTTAGCTTGTACATTTATAACAGCATGTTTACCGTATTAAAGAACAATTTATGTATTTATAGGGACATAGATGACTGAATGCTTATTATATAAGCTGAGCGTCACTTGGTTAGGGCGTTTGTTCATTCAGTCTTTACGCTCTTTTAAGCATTTGTTAGCTCAATGGATGATGAAAACTGCCCTTAAGTAAATTTGCAAAACAAACCAACCATAAGTCAAAAGTATTTAAGTAATTTTCAAGTCAAATCTTACTTCACTATTGTCAAAAGTCTTGAAGCATATCATGATCACTGACTGTTATTGTTAAAGCGAATAACACCTCATTGATTCAAGCCGCTGATACACAATTATTCCATTTGGGCAGGCTTCAATATAACCGTGGGATAATTTCATACAAACATGATGGTGTACGGCTCATTAAGTCATTAGTATTTACTATCACTTAAACTACCAATTAAATCCCACAGACACTATGCCGTCTGATACAAAGGACATCATCCTGTTTCTAAACCCTTATTGTCCAGACGACGTGTCATCTTCCATACCCATATTATCAATAAATAATTACAGGGAATATCGCCGAGACAAGAAATACTGTCTAATCTGGAATTCGGGAGCCACAATGTTCCATAACACTTACTGCACGAATCGAGGGCTACCTCAAATCTGGGAGGTTCGTGTGCAATGGCGCCCACTGTGATAAAGACCACAAGGAACAGTATTTGTTGTGTTGTCCTCTAAATGTACTGGGGTGTCTTGTGTGTTGCCAGTGGTGTTAAACGTCGTATATTTTCCCCATTGGGCTGACATGTCATATTAGTGAAACAACCTCAAGTAAGGTTAGTTAAAGAAAAAAATCAATAAGGGAAACAATAATAAGCATCTGGTATAAGAATTAGCGTCAGAAAAATCTTAATTTTTCAAACGCCAATGGCGGATGGGTGGAAAGGAGTTTTCTGTGCCCTGGTGCTCATAATGACTACTGGTGTAGTTTGAATACCTAACAGAGTCTATGTTGTCCTATCCAAATACAGAACGGGCGCTAAGTTAACCTTTAGTCTTTACATTTATATAATAACAAATATATTTCATACAGTATTAGTGAACTAATCTTATGCTAAATTATCTTTTATTTTATTATAGGCCCCAATACAAAAATCAATCTTGTTAAGCATTTATCAATGACAAGTAACAATATGCATGTTTTCTTCGTCGTTCCAACATGGCATGTCACATATCCAAGAATATGGAAGAAACACGATCTTCACTCGAGCGGCTGTTAACTTGTTGATGACAAGGTCAATGCAAAAGGTCTATCTATAGTCACGCTACAGCGTTCTCTGAAGACAAATACATGTCGTGCTAGAAACTACAATGGAATATTATTTCAGTCATTGAATACCATCTTGGGGAATACAAAGGAAATCCATTAACTGTGAAGTGTTAATTGTACCACTTGGGAAACAGAAAACTAGTTGAACAGGTTTACCATTTCTATTCAGGGATGGTGGTTGAAATTGTGTTCATAATATGAATTAAAATCAATTGAGGATGATAGAAATTTGAGCTCAATTTTGTTTATGTTTTTTGGCAACGTTTGGTGACTTTTTGTTTTACTAAACGCAATTTAATAAGTTACTTTAGTGTTAATTTGTCGTCGAAATTCAGACTAAATAGAACTTGTGTAAAGATAGAAGAGTGACCAGAAAATAGAAATGTGTTGTAATAAAGATAAACATATGAAAGATTGTATCTAATCTAGTTGTAGGCCTACATTGTGGTCGCCCGAATCACTGACCAGCCTTGAACAATCTGTACACTCAACTTGTCATTTACCGAACTATATTTTGGTTGCAGTCGCGTGGTCCTTTATTCTAGTATCACTCATACAATATGGTCACTTTCAATCAATTAACCATAAAATTAAAGATGCTTGAAATTGACCTGGTAGAGATTTGATCTGACCTCAATTGGCTGTCTGGAGGGACAGATAAAGACATTGATTTTTTTAATGAAATTTAACTGCACTACCCAGCTAGTATTGCTGCATGACACATGGCTGTCTAGAGGGACAGATAAAGCAATTGATTTTTTTCAATGATAATTGAACTGCATAACCCAGTTAGTATTGCTGCATAACATGTATGTACGCGTGTCCAAACACATCTGATTGCGGCATGCGGACATTTTCCTAGTTTACCAGTGTTTGCTTAGTGAGTAATAGTCTGTGGTATAACCCGTTTTTTTCGGAGCATTTTTGTGACTCGAAAATTGTTCATATATTTTGCAGCTCTAGTCTGACAAAAAATTGAAAGATTTATTAATGTATTTGTTTTGTGCTTAACGTCGTAGTGAAAGGTATTTCACACATATGACGAATTCACACATATTTATATATAGGCACCACAAAAACATGACGACTGAGATGGATTTTCAACTTCTAGGTTTATCTAGAAATGGAAATCCACCTCAGTCGTCATGTTTGTGTAATGTACCCAGCTTCTCAATGCCACTTAAACAAGATATATAGACACCAACAACGTTTCAGGGTAGTTTCGCTGAAGAGATGGTACATAAATATACGTAAAGGATAAGCTGATTAGATCCTTCGTGATCTATGGTCTCATTGATTTGACATTTTATTGTCCATGCTCACAAGTTAAAGTCGTCTTATTTGGAGACGCTATTTCATTGAATGGATTACTCCATTTGGAACAAGTAATACACGAAGTGAAGACTGCTATAGCAAAAATCTCTCGTGTCGAAATTAACAGCTTTATTTACTTTCTAGTCAGTCGTAAAAACTAACGGGCGTTGGAAGTTATACTAGATTTCAATATGGGATAGATTATATCCTGGACATAAAGCAAAAGGTTGAACTGGGGCTTGTGGTTTAGGCATGGCGCAGAATTAATTCAGAATTAAAGATATTGAACATCTAAAAAAGAGAAACCACTGATCTCTACGAATATGGATAACATGAGACAAATTCTACAAAATAAATTATCCTCTACAAAAACAAAAACAAGTTCAAATTGTATTTTACATATTGTTTTTGGTTAAAACTGTTCATTAATGATAATATAATAATGACCCTTATCAGAAACTAACACCAATGAAGACAACAATGTATGCATTAACAAACATTAATTATAATTTGCGTATGCATCTCTTTATGCTCATCAACTTGATTTGTTTAGTATCCCAATATTGAATTTCTTCATTAATTATATTGGTGTTTAACGTCGTTACTGTCGGTATTTCATTTACATCACAACATTGTCGGTGTATGGTAGAAAATCGTGATGAAACTTCGTAAAGAACAACATACGATCTCCACATCCACCGGAAAGTTTACGTAAGACCGACGGTCAATAATAAAAGTGTATTAAAATCACATATCAACATTCAAATTATGCTTTTGACACTTTACGTTTTCGACGAAATATATTTCTTATTCGTTTCACTGAATGTTGTTTAACATCGTACTTAAGGGTATCTCATCTTAATTCAGACTTTATATTTCAACGGGAAACCTGTTATAACCCACCATGTCAGCTCTGCTGTCGTACAAGCAAACAAGACCCTGTACTGTGCAGTGGGAAGGGTGACTAACTTGGAGTATACAAGAAATAAGTTCAAAGAACATTTTGATACCTTCTTCTTTCAAGTCTAAATAGGCCTACAAATGTATATGGCAACATTCAAATAACTAATGCATTAATCAATTGCTCCATTGAAATACATTTGGTCTATAAATCAGAAATTGCACTTCAGCAGGTGCTATAATATATACTGTATACATCTGATACTAGTTTATCGTCTTGGGTTATTTTTGGCCGAAAACCCACTGATGAATGGTAACTACAAGTCTTAATATAAATTATTTAAAATCAAGCTTTGTAAAACTTTTAAGCTCTGCGAATATGACATTGTTATCAAACAACTAATAAGCCTTACAATTCAAATATATAAACGTCTCAATGTCCGAACGCATTATAATCTTTAGAGAGATAAGTATTGTTTTAGATAGAGACGTTTATTAATTATTATTTTTCTTAAAATCAAAACCAGAAACCATGCCCAAGTTTTATAAATATTTTGAAGATAAACAATAAATATTCAAAGAAAGTTCAAACCGCACTATACAATTGTATGTCCAGATTTATTAAGAAGAATGTTCTAAAGTGCACTAAAACAAAAAATAATTTGGATATATGAGCAAAATTTATTTGATTGATAAGTGTTAAACGCCTTGCGCAAGACTTTTTCACTTATATGGCCTCCGTGTATTCTAACAGTAAAGGCAAAATAGCCCAATCAAACAAACTTAACGTAATACCTCTGCAAGTTCAATGCTGGAGACATCTTTATAAAAATGTGCGCATGCGCCAATGCCAACCTGCAACAACTATAATACCAATTTAATAACATTGTGTCACCGGTCTGACACAAAATCAACTCCACTGTAAGTCTCGTTCTCTTCTGCTTTACTTCGGGTACTCTCTCGAATCTGCAGCGCTTTGTATTGATTAGCGTCATTTCAGAATGGTTTTTCTTTTGCTTTTGGTTCAGTTATAGGATCGGACGGGACACGTGTCAACTTTATAACTTCCAATGTGGTGTTAAATCTGAATAAAAAATCAGCATGTACCCGGAAGTGCAAGGAAACTCGTGAAATCTCTCTTATCGCATGACGTAGCTTAAATGCCCTATACCGCGTTCGTGTGATATGTCCACAGTATTTTTTGTTGTTGAGATAATATAAAGGAATACAAAATTATCTCAAAACTTTTCTAAAAAAACTCTGGGTATTTCACTTATATGAAGAAATTGAGTTACCGGTGAATAGCAGAAAACCGGGCAGAAATGTCATAAAAAATACTCCCATATCTCCACAGAAATTGTAAAACTTCTCTTTTTACACATACCGAGGAATTCGAACCTATCTACTTCCAAAAATATGTCGGTTTAAAGTGCACGGAATGTCCTTGAGCAGCGGTTATATATTTATATGTGTTTTTAGTCAGGAACAATTTTCTTAATTTTTTTTTCTTTGTCATTTAGAAAGTGGCCAACCACTCCATTTTCGTTTTGGGAGGAAATACGTACTGAGTCTGAACACATAATAGTTCAGATTTGTTTTAATATTTACTTAATATCCACTAATGTCAGCACAAATCTATTTCATTGCAATCATGCCTGCTACCTGGATTCCAGCTAGTACACCTCTTATTTTATTATAAGGCCGGGCAGCTGAGTGATTTAGGTGACCAGCATTTACTGCTGTCGATTTGGTGCCTGACTAAGGGTCGTGGGTTCGATTCCCGCAAGGGTCCAAGCCTGTAAACATGTTGTAGTATAAAATCGTTTCGGCCTGAGAGAGTTTTATACCACACACAGAAAATACTGTTTAAACAGTAGTTTTACAGTCGTTATGTCAATATCTTGTATTGTGTACATGTCCTTTGTTATCATTGGCAATGGGCACATTAACTATTCCTAAATCTGCTATTAAATTAAACTGTTCTTGTTCAGATACATTTATATACAGGCTGCTTCCGTAGCAACATCGGATAAATGATTCAAACCTGCATTATCATGATTACCCAGATAGAGTTTACTGTTTTTGAAAGCATTCACATAATGAAATCGATGTTCCATTTACATACTGCTGGTTTTCGCAGGCCTTTGTCCATTTTCCGACCATTATTATCAGACTTCCCTAAAGCCCTAATTTGCACGCAACTTTTTTTTAACAAATCTGTAGACTCATGCTTCAAATTTAAACCAACAAATGGTGGAACTGAACATAAAGATTCTATGTTGTCATCAAGAAAAGGACCAAAGCCGTCTCTACAATGGTTATGTTAAACAACTGCCTTTTAGTTTCTTCTCTTTGGGCCATAAAGAAGTTGAGGCACTCAGAATAACTTTATACTTTGTGGCTGAACAGATCTGGTTTTCTGGTTTGGAGGCAATCGTGTTGATAGAAAACGGCCTTAGCATCGACATTGAAACGTTCTACTGAAAATATAAGAGACGTTGTAATCTATAAAGTATAAAGTTAGTCTGTATAAGGAATATATTAGTTATATAAGTAAAATTCGCGATTGAAGCCAGAATAGTGTAGTATTTATGACATTTGATGGCCTCTTGTGGGATACAGAGGGCATCTCGTAACTGTTGATTGTTCATAACACCACTGGTTTAGTGGAGGCAATCTGAAAATATTTATATTTTTAAATTCAGATCTTTAAAATATAATTTGTCTCATTTTATAAGGAACGTTGGACTGATAATCCAGATTAATCCAGAGAATCCAGATAATACAAATTATGTAAATAATTATCATTGATTTCAAACCGTATCTGATGTCAATTTGCACGCCAAATTAAATGGACGTATTTAATTCCTAAACAGATGGCCTGTGAATCTACGTAACGTAGAATTCATAGTGATATATGATTCTACTGATTCCTCACATTTCCACAATTAAGGCCGATCTTCTGTGGATAAAAGTAAATTAGCCAGTAATAAACGGCTTTCGCCGAATGCCTGAAGTATAATTTAACCGCTTTATCAGTTAAATCTATTATCTAGTATAATTAAGCGGCTTTAGCTGTTTTATCTATTATCTAATCAATCGTAAAATCTTACAGGCGTGAGAACTGATTCTAGATTTCAATCTCGGATAGATTATATCATGGTGGTAAATGGACTGGTTTCAGAAAGTCTTACACATTTTCATGTTTCAGGTTTCTTATTAAGAATCTAGTCTATCCAGTCTAGAAGAAAAAACAGGTAAATACAAATAGCAAAACATCCAAACCCTACAAAATATATTTATTACTGAAAGAAAACGGTACAACATTTATTTATATAAATTGGGTTTGGGGTTAAAAGTTCCTTGAAAAAATATCAAAACTATGGTAAAATCGAGACATCTTAACATTCAAACTATGTAGTGTAGCTTTTATAAAGGACAATTTACACTTGATATGACTATAAATATATTTCTTGTTCTTCTTGTTAATTATGTTATTTAACGTCAAACGGACGGTTACTTCATCTAAATGCAAGTTCGGTGTCACAGTGTAACTTTTTCCATTTCATCTTGATCATGTTTCATCTTCTCGGATCATTTTTTGTGTCTGCTTACACCAAATTGTTTCATGTCGTACTGCTTATAACTAACCATTTAATGGATACTTGACTGATTCAAGTATTGACAATGTGAAATTATGAAAGCAATACATATTTCAAGAAATTCCAAAATGCATGGTAGACTTAATAACGCCCCAATGAACATATTCTGTTGTTCACAAAACATAAAAAATTTATTTGGACAGAGAATTTGGTTTCATATTATCATAATATAGCTTACTTCAATTGCGGAACAAACAACGAATGCACTTGTTGACCGTCGATGACTGTGAATTCGGAACGATCCACAAATACGTCTTCAAATATGTATGGCTGTCTGGTTGATCAGAAAATTTCCACGTCCAGAAATAAATCCGTTGAAAGAACACAACGTCAACTAGTGGTTTTTGAAATGTTAGTGTCCGAATGACATACGCTAGGAATGTAAAAGAATGAAAAGCATGTTCTCTTGAGCAGCTCCTATATATATGTATATGATTTTACAGTCCAGCATTATGTATAGTTTATCTTCTTTCTTTTGGGGATAAATAACACTATCGGATACTGAACAGATTCTGGTTCGCAAAATAATCCTGAATAAAATAAAAGCATTAGCTATACTTAAACAGAAGTAAATACGGAACTGCTAATACCAGACGGTGAAAATAAATTATAGATGTCTCCTGTCTTTAGTATTACATTTGTAGAATATGTCAGGAATTCAGAAAGAAATTATTTGTAAAAATCAGAAGATAAAGTGGTTCTTCGTAAATAGCAAATGAGACTAATCTCCCCAACAAAGTCTAAATGCATAAATCTACTTCTCCAATAAATCTAAACTTAAGCTCCATATAACAACAGTATCTTAAGTATTTTTACAAAACTAAGGAAGGCCATAAAATGCAGGTTGTTTTTCCTGTCACAAGTTTCTTGACGGATAATTTTCGTTCAGGATATGTTATAGGCCTAAAAGTTTTGCTTTTATTTCCCTGTTAGGGATATTCTTTGCAAGGAAATTTATTTGTCCATACAAGAATTGAGAGATTCTTCAAATCCAAAGAAGTCTTTCTCTAGTCTATATACTCTATCTTGACCTGTTTCGTGCCTTTCCTCTCATTCATTATAAATGTGTTGTTTTCATTTCCTGCCTCATCCGTATTATTGTTTTCAGTAGGTAAGAGTTACTTTTTTTTATCTTTGCCACACTCCAGTGAACATTTAGCTGTACATGTTGTTGTTGTTGTTTCGGTATCGCTTGAATCTGAGTCAGAGTCTAATTCACAAGAGTTAGCGTGATTACAAAGGAGTATGTACCTAACGTATCAAGGCAGATGTGAGTGACGAAATTCGAATCACATTAAGAAGATGTAAACTGAATTCATCCATTAAAATATTTCCAAGCATAAGAGAGGTTTTTCCTTAATTGACCCATCATTGGTGACAAGGGTTTTCCTCGTTGATGTATTGATCAGACAATCTGAATAACCATTCATCTGATGCTGCTTATATCTGTCAACAATAATTTATACGACCATTTTCTATAACTCTTTCTTGTCTATGCATTGTTCCATTTAGAAAAAAAGTAAAACATCCACATGCTGCTTCAAAAGTGAAATCCAGGTAAACCTTGCTTTTTAATTTACTTATTAACAACTAACAGCAGATTTATTACACATAAGTTATTGTTTGTACACAGTGAAGAAATCGACCAATTTGGACATTTCTTATAAAAAAATCAAGATAGATAGGAAAATTAAAGAGCTAGGGGCTAATTTCCTAACATATTTTTTGATTCTTTGATTAATCGATGCCTTTTTGGATTCAACATAAAGATGATATTTGATTGTCAACCTCTGATTGACGGCAGTATGTTTTGAGATCTCATTCATACTACCAAACTTAGCAGTGGAGGAACATTATCTTTCCAACACGGTTAAAACTTGAATTCACCTCACATAATTTGGTTGATTTTGAATGGATGAGTACTATTGGAATACCCCTCCTTCATTTTCGTAAGATCAAGATTTTAGCACAGTGTTAAACAACCAACCAACCACTGAATCAGTCACCAGTCCTTTTTGGTTGAAAACCTGTTCAGGGATGACCTCGATTGATTGATATTTTTTGCCATATTCGGTGGTATTCTGTTAAGAATGAATAAATCGCACGATGTGTTTGTGACATTACGTCTTTACGCTCTTTTAAGCATTTGTCAGAACAAGGGATGAAGACAACACACCACCAGACAAAAACTTAACACCACAACAGATCGGCTATGTAGGCACAGAGAGCACCAGGGCACAGGAATATCCCACCAACCATACATTCCAATAAATAAATATCTTGTAAGTCAAAAGAATTTGGGTAAATTTCAAGTCACATCTCACTTTACTGTCGGTAAAAGTCTGGAAGCATGTCATGATCACTGGCCGTTTTTGTTAAAGCGAATAACACCTCATTGATTCAAACCGTTTAAACACAATTATTGCATTTGGACCTGGATCAGTATCGGCGTATGATAATTTCATACAAACATGATTGTGTACGACTCATTAAGCCATTAGTATTTACTTTCACTTAAACTATCCGACAGACACTATGGCATCTGATACAAAGGACATCATCCTGTTTATAAACCCTGAATATCCAGACGTGGCATCTGTCATACCCATATTATCAATAAATAATTACAGCGAATATCGCCGAGAAAAGATATACAATCAAATCTGGAATTCGGGAGCCAAAATGTTCCATAACACTTACTGCACGAATCGAGGACTACCTCTAATCTGGGAGCTTCCTGTTGCCTGGCGCTCGCTGTGATATTGACCACCAGGAATTAAGCCTATTTGTTGGGTTGTCCTTTATTTCGTCCTCTAAATGAATTGGGGTGTATTGTGTGTTGCCAGTGATGTTAAACGTCGTACTTTTTCCCTATTGGGCTGGCATGTCATATACATTGTAAGTGGAACAACCTGAAGTAAGGCGTTTAACACTAATCAAAGAAAAAATCAATAAGAGAAATATTTATAAGCGTCTGGTATAAGAATAAGCGTCAGAAAAATCTGAATTTTCCAAACGCCAATAGCGGATGAATGGGTAGGAGTTTTCCGTGCCCTGGTGCTGAAACTGGCTACTGGTTATGAGTTCACGTTGTCCTTTTTGAATACTGATTGGGCAATTACTTAACCGTTAATCTTAACATTTATATAATAACAAATATATTTCGTACAGTGAACTAATCTTATACTAAAATATATTCTATTTCATTATATACACAAATAAATCGTGTTAAGCATAAATCAATTAAAAGTTACAATATGCAATTTTTCTTCGTAGTTCCAAATACTCTAGACATATCACGACACATATCCAGGAATATGGAAGAAACACGATCTTCACTCGAGCGGCTGTTAATATGTTTATGACAAGGTCAATGCAAAAGGTCTATCTATAGTCACGCTACAGCGTTCTCTGAAGACAAATACATCTCGTGTTAGAAACCACAATGCTATAATGTTTCAGTCCTTAAATACCATCTTGGGGAATACAAAGGAAATCCATTAACTGTGCAGTGTTAATTGTACAACTGGGGAAACAAAAACCTAGTTGAACATGTTTCCCATTTCTATTCAGGGATGGTGGTTGAAATTGTGTTCATAATAAGAATTAAAATCAATTGAGGAAGATAGAAATTTGAGCTCAATTTTGTTTATGTTTTGGACAACGTTTGGTGACTTTTTGTTGTACTAAACGCAATTTAATAAGTTACTTTAGTGTCAATTTGTCGTCGAAATTCAGACTAAAAACTTATGTAAAGAGAGAAGAGTGACCAGAAAATAGAAATATGTTGTAATAAAGATAAACATATGAAAGATTGTATTTAATCTAGTAGTAGGTCTACATTGTGGTCGCCCGAATCACGGACCAGCGTTGAACAATCTGTACACTCAACTTGTCATTTACCGAACTATATCTTGGTTGCAGCCACGTGGTCAATTATTACAGTATCACTGATACAACATGGTCACTTTCAATTAATTAACCATAAAATTAAAGATGCTTGAAATTGACCTGGTAGAGATTTGATTTGATCTCAATTGGCTGTCTCGAGGAACAGACAACGGAATTGATTTTTTGAATGAAAATTGAACTGCTCAACCCAGTTAGTATTGCTGCATGACACGTGTATGTACCCGTGTCCAAACACATCTGATTGCGGCATGCGGACATTTTCGTACTTTACCAGTGTTTGCTTAGTGAGTAATAGTCTGTGGTATAACCCATTTTTTTTCAGAGCATTTTTGTGACTGATCCGAAAATTGTTCATATATTTTGCAGCCCTAGCCTGAAAGATTTTATTAATGTATTTGTTTTGTGCTTAACGTCGTGATGAAGGGTATTTCACACATATGACGAATTCACACACATATATATAGGCACAACAAAAACAAGACGACTGAGATGGATTTTCAACTTCTAGATATATCCAGAAATGGAAATCCATCTCGTCATGTTTGTGTCATGTACCCAGCTTCTCAATGACACTTAAACAATATACATGTATATAGACACCAACAACGTTTTATGGTAGTTTCGCGGAATAGATGGTACATAAATATACGTAAAAGATAAGCTGATTAGATCCTTCGTGATCTATGATCTAATTGATTTGACATTTTATTGTCCATGCTCACTAGTTAAATTCGTCTACTTTGGAACCGCTATTTCATTGTATGGATTTCTCCATTTGGAACTAGTAATTAACGACATGAAGACTGCGATACCAAAAATCTCTCGTGTCGAAATTAACAGCTTTATTCACTTTCTAGTCAGTCGTAAAAACTAACGGGCGTTGGAAGTAATACTAGATTTCAATATGGAATAGATTATATCCTGGACATAAAGCGAAAGGTTGAACTGGGGCTTGTGTTATGGGCATGACGCAGAATTAATTCAGAATTCAATGCAGACAGAACAGCTAGATAAGATAAACCACTGATCTCTACCAATACAGATAACATGAGACAAATTCTACAAAATAAATTATCCTCTACAAAAACAAAAACAAGTTTTTGGCAAAAACTGTTCATTAATGATAATATAATAATAACCCTTATCAAAAACTAACACCAATGAAGACAACCATGTTTGCATTAACAAACAATAACAAAAATTTTCGTATGCATCTGTTTATGCTCATCAACTTGATTTGTTTAGTATCCCAACATTGAATTTCTTCATCAATTATATTCGTGTTAAACGTCGTTACAATCGTATTTCATGTAAATGACGACTTTGTCGGTGTATGTTAGAACATCGGGACGAAACTTCGTAAAAGAACAACATACGATCTCCACATCCACCAGAAAACTTTCCTTATATACCTTAGGTCGAAACTCAACAACAAAATTATGTTTAGCACGAATAACGACATTCAAATTATTACTCACTTCACGTTTTCGACTACAAATATATTTCTAATTTGTTTCACTGAATGTTGTTTAACATCGTACTTAAGGGTGTCTCATCTTAATTCAGACTTTATATTTTAACAGGAAACCTGTTATAACCCATGTCAAACCCACCATGTCAGCTCTGCTGTCGTACAAAAAGACTCCCTTAACACAGAAGGCCGACAAGCAGACAAGATCATGTACTGTGCAGTGGAAAGGGTTACTAAAATCAAAGTATAAAATAAATAAGTTCAAAGAACATTTTGATACCTTCTTCTTTCAAGTCTAAATAGGTCTACACATTTATCTGGCATCATTCCAATAACTAATGCATTAATCAATTGCTGCATTGAAATACATTTTGGCTTATAATTCACAAATTGCACTTCAGTAGGTGCTATAATATATACTGTATACATCTGATACTAGTTTCTCGTCTTTGGCTATTTTTAGCCGAAAACACCCTGATGAATGGTTACTATTAAGTCTGAATATAAATTATTTAAAATGCAAGCTTTGTAAAACTCTTTAACTCTGCGCATATGATATTGTTATCAAACAGCTAATAAGCCTTACAATTCAAATATATAAACGTCTCAATGTCCGAACGCATTATAACATTTAAAGAGATAAGTATTGTTTTAGGAAGAGACGTTTATTTAATAATTATTTTTGTTAAAATCAAAACCATAAACCATGCCCAAGTTTTATAAATATTTTGAAGATCAAATCACACTATACAGTTGTATGTTCAGATTTATTAAGAAGAATGTTCTAATGTGCACTAAAACAAAATGATTTTTTTTGATATATAAGCATAATGCTCTACAATATCTTCGTTGAATTTATTTGATTGATAGGTGTTAAACGCCTTGCGCAAGACTTTTTCACTTATATGGCCTCCGTGTATTCTAACAGTAAAGGCAAAATAGCCCAATCAAACAAACTTAACGTAATACCTCTGCAAGTTCAATGCTGGAGACATCTTTATAAAAATGTGCGCATGCGCCAATGCCAACCTTCAACAACTATAATACCAATGTAATAACATGTCTATACCGGTCTGACACAAAATCAACTCCACTGTAAGTCTCGTTCACTTCTGCTTTACTTCGGGTACACTCTCGAATCTGCAGCGCTTTGTATTGATTAGCGGTATTTCAGAATGGTTATTCTTTTGATTTTGGTTCAGTTATAGGATCGGACGGGACACATGCCAACTTGATACATGCCAATGTGGTGTAATATCTAAATAAAAATCAGCATGTACCCGGAAGTGCAAGGAATCTCCTGACATCTCTCTTATCACATGACGTGGCTTACATGCCCTATGCCGTGTTCGTGTGATATGTCAACAGTAATTGTTGTTGTTGAGATAAAATAAAGGAACATTTTCTTAAAAAAATTATAGAAAACTCAGGGTATTTCACAAATATGAAGAAATTGCGTTACGGGTGTATAGAGGAAAACCGGACAGATATGTCATATAAAACATTTCCATATCTCCACAGCCATTGGAAAACTTATCTTTTTCACGTACCAGGGAATTCGAACCTATCTACTTCCAAAAATACGTCGGTTTAAAGTGCACGAAGTCAAATGATGGTTGTTTACTGGTTTTAGAGATCACCCGTCCCCATAAAAACTACAGAATGTTTCTAAGGTCTCATCTTCAATGGATCCATTTCCTGATTAATTTCTGGAATGGCATATGTCCTTAAGCAGCGGTTATATATGTATATGTATTTTTAGTCAGGAACAATCTTCTTAAATTGTTTTATTTTTATCGTTTAGATAGTGACCAACAACTGCATTTTCGTTTTGGGAGGAAATATTTTTTGAGACTGAACACATTATAGTTCAGATCTGTTTTACTTTTTACTTAATAGCCACAAATGTCAGCACAAATCTATTTCATTGTAATCATGTCTGCTACCTGGATTCCAGCTAGTTCACCTCTTATTTTATTAGAAGGCCGGGCAGCTGAATGATTTAGGTGACCAGCATTTACTGCTGGTGATTTGGTGCCTGACTTAGGGTCGCGGGTTCACTTCCCACAAGGGTCCAAGCCTGTAAACATGTTGTAAAATAAAATTGTTTCGGCCTCATACAGTTTTATCCCACAAACAGAAAATACTGTTTAAACAGTAGTTTCACAGTCGTTATGTAAAGATCTTGTACTGTGTACATGTCGTTTGTTATCAATGGCAATGTGATATTAACTGTTCCGTAATCTCCTAAATCTGCTATTAACGTAAAACTGTTCTTTTTCAGACAGCTTTCGTAGATATACATCGGGTATACGATTCAATCCAAAGGCTCTTCTTCCTGCATTATCATGATTACAGAGATAGAGTTTACGGTTTTTGAAAGCATTCGCATGATGAACTCGATATTACATTTACATACTGCTGGTTTTTGCAGGCCTTTGTCTATTTTCCGACCATTATTATTAGACTTCCCTATAGCTCTAAGTTGCAAGCAAATGTTTTTTTTAACAAACCTGTAGACTCATGTTTTAAATTTAAACCAGCAAATGGTGGAACTGAACATAAAGATTCTATAATGTCATCGAGAAAAGGACCAAAGTCGTCTCTACAATGGTTATGTTAAACAACTGCCTTTTAGTTTCTTCTCTTTGGGCCATAAAGAAGTTGAGGCACTTAGAATAACTTTTTACTTTGTGGCTGAAAACATCTGGTTTTCTGGTTTGGAGGCAATCGTGTTGATAGAAAACGGCCTTAGCATCGACATTGAAACGTTCCACTGAAAATAAAAGAGAAATTGTAATCTATAAAGTATAAATTAAGTCTGGGCTCCGAGTTAAACAGATGTATTCATAAATATAAGTAAAATTCGCGATTGAAGCCAGAATAGTGTAGTATTCATGACATTTGATGGCCTCTTGGGGATACAGAGGGCATCTCGTAACTGCTGAGTGTTCATAACACCACTGGCTTAGTGGAGGCAATCGGAGAATATTTCTATTTTTAAATTCAGATCTTTAAAATATAGTTTGTCTAATTTTATAAGGAACGTTGAACTGTATATCCTCCAGATTATGTAAATAATTATCATTGATTTCAAACCTTATCTGATGTCAATTTGCACGCCAAATGTAATGACTATCGGCGGGCTGTTCAATTAGGACACTGATGACGTTCAAGAGTTCGCGCATAATTCTTTCAAATAAACATATCTAGTATTTTTATATTGTTAATACTATTTTCATTTGTTCTTCAATTTGCGGTCATCTTATGTCTCATGATTCTTGTTTGGAAATAATGACACCGAACAGTTGTGACGTGAAAATCATTGTTCTCTTTAGTCATGCCAATCACCACTTGATAACCACTGACATTTCTAAGTGATGAGACCCGCGAGTGTGCGTCAAGCCTATTCTCCTATGCTGACATAGTTGTTTTTGTCGTCAAGCATTCTTCTGCTACTTTGTAGGTGTGTTTATGTATGAACAGTCAAATATTATTTATCAGAGTGATCTATAAACATGCAGCACGCCTAGTTCATGTAAATTATCTGTGACCATTGCAGACAAAATACTAACCAGTAGTTCTACTCCATGGTTAACGATAGTTTTAGCAAAATATTGTTCAAGCAATTACTCAAACATAACTGGCACAGAACACGCATATTAGACAATGTCTGGTACAGTAGTTAGGAAGTGTACTTTCTAAGGTTACCCGTATCTTCAGAGAGCAAAATGGTTCTTTTGTTCTGTTGCAAAGATTATCGTGCTAAACCACAAAACATAAATAATTTTTTTTTTTACAAACGAAATCAAAACTGGATTCGCGGATGGTGCATTGACTCATCGTTTATAAAATGACCAGCAGACTGTAGAGAAAGCGCACTCGTGAGATAAACACTTAATAGGCGACACATGAGGTCCCTTTTTCTTGGTCTTCGATTTATTTCAACTAATCGACGTATTTCTAGGTATGTTGAAATATACATCATTATATTCCTTATTTAACTAAATTCTGCATTGCTGGAATAACTCGGGATAGCGCTATGTATCATGGATATAATTATATTGTTTGTTTGTTAGGGGTTTTTTATTCACTCATACGACGGCGTGTAAGTTCAACGAATGTAACACACCACCCTGTTGTTGTTAGAATGTCGACAGTGTTTTTAGTTACCTTCATCCATTTAGCTGGTTCGGCGTCATAGCAGTGAAATTACCTTAAATACGGTGTAAATATCAAATCGAAAAAACATATAAAAATATATATCCATCAGTTTTATACTTCCGAAATCCTGATTGAAAAAAAATCCCCATTGATTGAATTGGGCGATTAGGAAAACTTAAACATGCTTGTATACATTAACTACTATCATTTGGAAAACGCTTAAAACGGCCCAAGAGAAAACGTAAACTGCCTCTGAGTTTCATTCACTGCAGACAATCCAATATCTGGCAACAGTATAATAATAGATGAACAGTATCATACAAATATCAAATAATTTGTAATTGCAGTTATGCAGAACCGAA
>JAVFBZ010009792.1:0-12104 GCA_032466195.1 Katharina tunicata
TTTATTTAACATATGTGAAAAAGAATTTTACATATGTAAAATAAAAGTTTATTAAACATATGTGGAAATCTTTTTCAAATATGTTAAAAAGTTTTCCACATATGTAAAATAATCAGAGAAGTGATAAAACGGCTTGCCATACATATCTGAAATTCTGTTTTTAGACATGTGAAAGAAAGAGAATAGTGATAAAACGGCTTGCCATAGCTTGCCATACTTCAGCACCTATGACAATGAAAGAAGTGGAAATGTTCTATCTTGTTTAAGCGGCAGAAGATAGGAAGATAGGTACACAACAGCAAAATACCAATATACCAAGAAGTTGCGATGCGACTGGGCGAATAATTGGTTACAGTCGACCTGGTGGGAAATGCCGTCTCATGCAGTCGCAGACAATCGGACTAGTCGCACATGTTCAATCGTAGTCGAACGTCATTTAAGAGCAGCATTGAAATTGCATTGTTGCGTTATGTAAACAAAGCAATGTTATGACGTCATCGAAAGAAATCGGTGTTGTGTGACATGAACACTGACGACTTCTTCAGACTAGCCACGATTGTATAAGACCGTCCAGTCGCGTCGCGTCGCGCCTAGTCGGCTTGGTGTGACATTGTAGCTTAAGGTGTGTAAAAGAGGCTTTTGGTAGCTGCGGAGATGGCGGGGTGATTTCAGACAGGTTTCTTTCTGGTTCCATACACCAACATTGCTAGTAGTATACCCATGGCTAGGACGTTAAACATTAATATGATAAAGAAACAACTCAAAAGGTTTTCATTCATCAAGTTCAAAATAGCCGCTAGAAACCTTAGAGAGATCAGCAGCCGTTTGCATCTTAAAAAGCCAACGCTACAACATCTTCACTAACCAAAGGTTTTATTCCAAGCTTCTCTACATTTCAACTATTGGCAGACCGAATACCTCTAACCATATTGTACAGTGGCGCCCTCTGTTGAATGAAATCAAGGTTCGAGTTAACTCCCATGTTTAAATTACATTCAACCAACCAGATTGCGCCTACAACTTTCAAAAAGTCAAAATGGCATCACACAAAATATACTCTATTCGATAAACTCACGTACAATTTGCAAGATATTCAGTATTCGAAATCGAACACAAATCCGCCATGTTCGAAAATATTTACCGCATCACCCCACCTTTAAAAAAATAACAACACAACAACAACACAAAACAGTCAGGACTGCAACTTTCATTATTGACAATCGCCCCTCCGGTAACGTGCTATCTGATTGGTACCTACAACTTCCGAGGCAGCCAATCAATTGTGTGGCTGTATATTTTGGTTTTAGACGCTTAATCCGCCGAGGGTTGCAATTTAGAGTATAGAGTACCTTGGAATAAAACTCTTCGCCAGCGAAGATGACGCTCTACAACCGTTTGAAACTTCATCTTTACCGCCTGTGTCATGAGCTAAGTGTCATTCGATTCCGTTTAGATGATAAGCTCCCTTAAACAGTCATATTCTAGGTCAGATTAGTCTTGGTCAGTTTTCAAGTCACAACTTACGCTTGTGGCCAAACAGGTAATACCAGAAGATTTTGGTGGCCAATTAAATATCCCTAAGTACAAGACTAAATTGCAGGTAGTAAAAACTCGCTACTTAAGACAGTTAACGTCTGTGTTTTGGCTGAAACTTGTCAGCTCTCTAATATCGATCTTTGAGCTCTCTCTAAAATTGACTCACTAAAACTGACTCACTAAAAACATAGGCATCAGACAATTTATGCACGAAGTAAAACTTGATATTGTAAGGTGAAATGGAAAAAAATAAATAAACTGAGCTAGGCAGTAAATTCAAATTTGAGTCACTCAAGCAATGAGTCACACAGCAATCCTTACGTAACTCTGCGACGTAAATAAGTCAATGCTATGTCTGTCTGGATTGTCCTTCGAGATTCAGAAAAACGTGGAACTGACAAATAAAAGTGTCTAAGACGTAATTAAGTATCCAGAATCCAGAATTAAGCTTAGACATTTTCTTGTCTGAGGCTAACATGAAAGAAAACACATGCAATAAACATTGAAAACGACCCTTTGTGGCAGGACTACTTTGTGGTGCCTCTTTGTGTGTATATAAAATACATTATCAACTGGGTCCCTAGTCGCCACTAATCTTTTTAACGGAGATTACAAGAAGGTAGCGATGATGTCACACTCTGCTGTTAGCGATATCTCCCAGGGCGTGTTCAGTCCCTGGTGCGTAAGTACAATAGTTCGTGTCTATTAAGTTATTAGGTCAACAAATCTTTTGTAAAAATAAAAATTCTCTGCGGCGATCCTTTTTCAACTGAAGAATACATCCATTATGCTATATAGCAGGAACCTGCGTGACAATAAATTACAAACCTTACATTTTCACACTTTTTATGATGTGAGTAAAATTTGTCCACTGTCTTATAAACTGGTCTTTAAATTATCAGAGAGGACTCCAAACTTTACTGGCGTTATATGAAATGTGTTATTTTCAAATCTGCTAGGTAAAGACGTGTGTTGCAGATCTGTAATTACCCGACGACTTCTAACCGGGTTACCCGATCACCGGCATCTGTAGTCTGGATAAACTCGTCTTTAGATTCATTTTGAAATACACAAGCGCATTTGCTTACATTCTCCACGATTGCGGGCAGTATCGGTTACAGTGTTCTCAGTACTTATCATATTATTATGATATTAACAGGTAGCCTATAAATTATCTTCAAAATAATTAAGCAAAACAAGCTTAAAGATGTTATGTCTACTTTCGATTATTAAGGAATATATTTTCATTTACGGTGCAAAACTAATTATACCACTGTTTATAAATATAATTTACCGATTAAATTATAGGCCCATATTTCGTCACTAAAAGTCACATACGCACCCAAAATTTGGATTTTTCAACTAATTCCCCTTTTCTTTGATTTTAACAAGATTTGATGTTTGTTTAAAAATTAAAAAAGTCACGTTAAAATAAAAATTATTCATTGGGTACAAAGCTTGTACGGACCAGGAGAAATATAGCAGTTATTTGAATTTAACGTAAGGAGGGCTGACCATATTTGCTCAGAATGACTTTGATCCAGCCGCGGTGAATGACCTTATTTGTAACGAGCCAACCTTTTGAACCTTGTAAGGGGTGTGGCTAACACGGTTGACTAGGAATGACGTCGTCACATCAAATTGTGTCTGAGCTGTGACAGCAGACTTACACAGTTCCAATTAAAAATTCTGACAGACAATTCAGTCTTAGTTTTTTAGTTATTAAAAACACTCCCTCGACCTACAAATTTGATATTGCAATTATTGGAAAGCCTCTAACTTTTTCATGAGATTCTGTGATAGTGCAAAATTTAGAACTTTTGAGTGCGTATGTTACTTTAAATGTGAAAGGCTGTATTTTAAGATCATGTTGATAAAAATAATAGGGGCCTATATCACGAATGTTAAAATTATGATGAGATTGAGCTACAAATACATTTGCAGTATGCCTTTATAGGGCTTGAAACGGTGTAGGCGTAACCCGTTTGTATGGAAAACGTGTGGCCCCTTATTTATCATTTATAAAGATCACTCAGCTACGATTTTGGTGGGTGACAAGTTTTTATTTTCACATAATTATTGTAAGGTGAAATGGAAAAAAATAAATAAACTGAGCTAGGCAGTAACCCGTTTGTATGTTTGGTGGGTGACAAGTTTTTATTTTCACATAATTATTGTTTTCTATTGGACACTTATTTTTTTAATCTCGAGTTGCCTTTTTCCTTCAAAGTGTAAACGTCGTAAACTGTTAAATCTCGCTTACCTCGCGACCTCGCCTTTAAGGTGGCTGTAACGTACACTCAGTTATCCGTCCAGTCGTGTACTGATCACTTGAAGCCTGTTCTTATAGACTCGTACATTTCTAGGAATAAACGTGTTGACAGTGTCGTCATCACTCAACCCAATGTCATGGTAGTTAAGATTTGTTGTAATGGTGTAAGAAAATCGGCCTGTAAAACCCGTTAAAGACGTTTTTTATGGACTGATCCCTATGTCTACATTATCGTGGATATGCCAGCTGAAGTTGTTAGCCGTGTGTCAGTGAGAAACTGTAAGGGGAACGAAAACAATGGAAGGCACCCGAAAAGCACACGGCAATTGAAACAACAACAACATAACGTAAAATCGTCGTCGACCAGAAAACGAACTTTTCTTGCAAAACGAACTTTTCTTTTCTTTGGACACGGCTCCAATTTACTGAAAAAAAACAAACTATAAACTTTAGCACAGAACTGAGAAAAACTTCACAATCGCCTATCAATATGGCAGAAACAAACAATAAGCCACCCATGAATTAAAACGCCACAGACAAAGCGTGGAAAAGATTCAAGCAACACTGTCAATTTACCTTTGATGGCCCTCTTTTTGCAAAATCTGAAAGAGAAAAAGTAAATTACATGATGACCTATATAGGGGATAAAGATAGAGAAATGTATAACACCTTCACCTGGAGACCAGCTACAGTGACACTTCCTGCAGAGAACCACACGCTCGAAGGAGTATTTAATAAATACAGCCAATACGTAGCCCCCAAGAAAAATCCTATACGAGTCACAGTCATCTTCAGCAGGAGAAAACAAACGGCTACAGAAAGTTTTGATAACTTTGCTACTGACCTTAAGTTGTTGGTCAAAGACTGTGACTATCTGGAACCAGACAGAATGGTTCGTGACGCTATCGTCATTCAAGCTTTTCATCCAGCTGTCAGTGAAAAGTGTTTGGAAAGAAATAAAGACTTAACATTAGACATGGCTATTAGTATTGGGCAAAATTATGAGAGCTCACAGCAAAGCCTTAAAGTGATTTATGTCGACGAGGACCCAAGAGTAAATGTAGTCTCCGGAGCAAGACCCAGAAATAAGACTTTTAATAGTGGAAATAGAAAACATTTAAGCAAGCAGAACAAATTTGAACAAATAAACCAAAGAATTATTCTACACATCAGTCAAGTACTTGTGGTAGGTGTGGCTATGACAAATCACACAACAGGTGTCCGGCTAAAGGAAACCGTTGTGTTTTTTGCAAGGGATTTGGACATTTTGAGAAAGTATGTAGAAAGAAAGCCACCAATACTAACATTGTTCAAGACATACCATATTACAGTTCAAGTGATAGCGAGTCTGAAAACCCTCATCTTATTAACACTGTAACTGACAATAACTCAAATGATTGGTGGCAACTCCTTAAAGTGAATTGACACTCAGTCAAAATGCAAATAGATACTGGTGCTGCACAGTCTTTACTCCCATACAAAATGTTTGCAGAAATGAACTGAACAACAAGTACTTCCATCTGATCGGAAATTTCAGTCATACACCCGTCACCCAATTAAAGTTGAAGGTCGAGTTACATTACCGACTTGTTATAAAAACAAGTGCGTGGACATTCAATATCATATTGTACACGTGGATCAACAACCATTACTTTCTGGCCAAGATAGCAGGGAATTAGGTCTAATACTCAAAGGAAACTCTGATGCTTTGGATAAATATCCAATGTTAAAAAAAACTACTGCTACACTTCCAGGAACATATACATTTAAGATTGACCCAACAGTTCCGCCTGTCGTCCATGGTGCCAACCTAAAGGCCTGGTAGACAAAATAACTGAAATGCGGTCACAGGGTCGCATCACCAAAGTAACTGAACCAACTGACTAGGTGAGCAGTTTAGTTACTGTCGCCAAAAATGACAAAGTGAGACTATGCATCGATCCAAAAGACCTGAACAAGGCAATTCGTAGAGAACATTACACTATACCTACGGTGGAGGAAATTATAGCTTATTTCCAGATGCCATGTCAGGATTTCTACAAATCAAGATAGATTATGAATCCAGTCATCTCACCACGCTAATCGTAATATTTCAACGAGTTATTGATAATATACTCTCCCAACAAAGAAACGCAACATCAAATTTTTTTTATCCAAATATGAATTTTCAACATCATTTTAAATACAGACATAAGTATCACATTACACTGAAATTAAGCACACTGGTTGTTCAGATTTTAAAGTTCATTAAAATGTCAAAATTTATAACATTAAAATCCATAGCGCTCGGATGACGTCAATGCAAAGTCAATATCTGTTGTGCCCACCATTAACATGTAACACAGCACGGACCCGTCTTGGCATAGACATGATCAATCGACAAATACGGAATTCTCCTCCATTCTTGCTGCAGTTGTTGCAGAGTTTGCGACGCTGGATGACGACTGCGCACACGTCTATCCAAATCATCCCACAAATGTTCTATTGGGTTCAAATCTGGTGATTTGGACGGCCAGGGGAGCACTGTTATGTTCTGGTTGTCTAGAAATTCAACAGTAGCACGAGCTGTGTGCGGCCGAGCGTTGTCATGCTGAAAAACTTCCCTACGGAGGTCTATTATGGGCAGCATGTGTGGTGTCAAAACCTCATCTCTGTATCGAGCGGCGTTAAGGTTGCCGGGGATGTGCACCAGTTGAGTTTTTCCGGCGCAGGATATGGCACCCCACATCACCTCCGCCAAAAGTGTCGACCTCAAGGACACAGTTCCTTGCGAACCTCTCATTCCGGCGTCTGTAGACACGTGTACGACCATCTGTTCTCTGCAGCTTGAATCTGGATTCATCGCTGAACCAGACTCGCCTCCAGTTTCGCAGGTTCAAGTCCCTTAATCTGTTGCACCATCGGACCCTTGCACGTCGATGATGTTGTCTCAGTACTACGCCAAAGTAAGGACGTCTGGCGCATAAGCCGTTTAGACGGACACAGTTTTTGACTGTCTGTGCCGATATTCGCCGGAGACCTGGGACATTTGATTCTGTTGCTGTTATGGTCCGGATTCTCAGGTGTAGTGATCTTAGGTCTGCCAGAACGTTGACGGTCAGCTGGTACCGTTGCAAGAGCCTGGAAATCGTGCTCGGGTGAACATGATAAAGTCTAGCGACTACATTCTGTGATTTACCGGCCGGGAGACGACCAATGACGACGTTCCGGGTAGCTGCGTCTAGTCTTGGCATATCCTAATAGGTTGGAGAAACAATTTAACGACTGAATTCAATTGAACAGTCATGTGTCTTTTATACCCATTTAACCCGCTTAAAGACAAGGCATGATCCGTATGAATCATGCCTTAAGTTTTTCCCCACGCCTTCCTCGTGCAGCGTTACACAAAGGCTGACCCGAAAGTTACATGTGATCAACAGCCACTATCAGGTGCTTAAATTCTATTATCAAACATTTACATAATAACATGATCATGTTGTCATGTCTCAATCACGCAAATTTTTGGAAGAATTCATGTTTGAATTTTTTTTTTGTGATGTTTGGAAAATATCCATGGAGCTAAAGCTAATATCGACGACATTCTAATCGCCAGTATGACCGAAGTGGAACATGACAAAATTCTATAGAAAGTTGTTACCCGTGCTACTGAGCACAATTTGAGCCTCAATTTCGAGAAGAAACAAATTAAGCTTCCCGAGGTCAAATACATCGGTCATATAATCGGCAAAGATGGAATCAAAGCTGATCCAGATAAAACAAGGGGCCTGAGTGAAATGCCAGCACCTTAAGACAAAAATAACATTTGTCGCTTCTAAGGAATGATTCAATACCTGTCAAAATTTATTCATAATTTGAGTGAGGTGGACGCCCCACTTCGTGACGTTGTCAAGAAGGACGTTGATTTCTTCTGGGATAAACCACAGCAAGACAGTTTTGAAAAATTGAAAACATTGTGTTTAACTACGCAAGTTCTTTCTAAATAGGACGTCAACAAGAAAATCACAATCCAATGTGACGCCAGCAGTTACGCACTAGGTGGTGTTCTACTTCAAGATGGCCGACCTGTAGCGTATACATCAAGAGCAATGACTGAAACAGAAAAGAGGTACGCTCAGATAGAAAAAGAAACTTTGTCAATTGTTCATTGTTGTAAGAAGTTTCACTACTATATCTTTGGAGACCTGTATATGTTGAAAGCGACCATAAGCCGTTGCAGTCAATCTTCTCCAAGCCTCTTAAATCAGTGCCTTTGCGACTTCAGTCGATGATGTTAAGACTTCAACTATATGATCTACACGTCTCCTACAAACCTGGGAAAGAAATTCGTGTCGGAGATGCGCTAAGCAGAGCTAATTTACCAGACATCAAGCCTGTCTTAGTCAATATCATAGACTTTATATCTATCACCCCTACAAGATACAGCCAATGAACTAAACGAATTACACACCACAATTCTAAAAGGTTAGGCTGACACCAAACAAGAAACTCCCCATTGTATCAGAGAGTATTGGAATACACCTGATGAGCTATCCGTCCTTGATGGCATTATCTACAAAGGTATGAAAATAGTTGTCCCTCCAAGCTTGAGAACAAATATGCTGAAACAAATACATTCATCTCACCTGGTAATAACCAAATGTAAACAGCGTGCTCGTGAAGCCCTATTTTGGCCAGGCATGAGTCAACAGATCGAGAATTTAGTGAATGACTGTCCTGAGTGTAACACATATCAGAATAAACAACAGAGAGAGACTCTAAGACCAACAAAACACCAGATTTTCCATGAAGTGAAATAGCCAGTGATTTGTTTCAATATGAAGGAAGTCACTACATTGTAACTGTCGACTACTTCTCAAAATTCATAGAAGTGCCTACGTTCAGACATTGCTCCACAATTCTCTTGTGGAGAATTTCAGAGTTTTTGTACGGATTAGGGAATCAAACACACAACTTCTTCGCCGATTCTTCCTTAGTCTAATGGAGAAGCGGAAAGAGCCATACAAATAGTCAAAAGACTGGAGTAAAAACACAGACAAGAATATGGCTTTTCTAGACTACCGTACTACGCCACTAGAAAGTTGTTCTCTATCTCCAGCACAGCTCTCTATGAGTAGAAGACCACGTAATAAGCTTCCCATCTCAAGACAGTTACTATTACCTGTTAACTACGACATTATCGAGGTTAACCGCCAACTCGACACCGATAAAGAAAAACAGCGTTATTATCGAGACGATAAATCATCACGTGATCTCTATCACCTTGGGATCCAGTGAGAATGTCACCATATCTTGGTTCGAAACAATGGCTACTATAGTTGATCACCAAGATCATACATCATACAGTGTAACGGAAAGAAGTATCGTAGAAATAGATGTCATCTCTGTTTGTCAACATAAGATGCAAACTCACGAAAACCATCCAGCCTGCGTGATGTTTCAATTTCTTTTGATCAATCTACAAAGCCGACTAGTTTGTCATATAGAACGAATGGTACAACGCTGACTTCTTATCTAACAACTCCAGTGTCGAGTTCCCAAACCTACAGAAGTTTTAACACGTTCAGGTCGATTGAGCAAGCCTCCAAAACGTCTAGATTTGTGAACAGTTTCATAGTGAAAGTGACCTTTCTAGTCAATGTGAACTAGATAAATTTTTGTTAATATTTACTCATATTGTGGACATTATGCAACACAACTAAGCAAATACAGTTAATACGTTTTCAATACATTTATTTTTATTTTACGCTATTATCAATGCCACTGACATTTATGTTTTATCTTCAGTGTAAGTTGTACACTCAGTTAGCAGTCCAGTCGTGTACTGATCGCTTGAAGCCTGTTCTTATAGGCTCGTAGATTTCTAGGAATAAACGTGTTGACAGTGTCGTCATCACTCAACCCACAATAGGTCCTCTTCACTGACACTGCTGTCATAATTAGCTGCATCTTTACTGTGGGCTTCTTTTGACTTTTTGTGTTTCAAGTAACATTTTCCTGCAAAATGATTTTTTCCATTGCACAAATGACAATGCTGGCCAATGGCAGGGCACTTGCCATGCAGTTTATATCCACAATCTTTACATTTTTCTTCACTTTGTTGTCTGTTTTCTGTATTTGTTGGGCTTACATCCTGGTTGTTTATTTTCTCTAGCTCTAGAGTTAACATAATCTACCCTAACATCTTCCTTCATGGATTTTAGCTGATTTTGAGTCATTTCATAGGTTCTGGCAATATCTATCGTTTTGTCGAGTATCAGTTCTTTTCCAAAACTAAACATACGTTCACGAAGTTTTTCTGACCTGATGCCGAACACAATTGAGTCTCTGACCATCTCATTACTGTCAGTCACAAGTAATTTTAGTTCAATAACAAAATAATCAAAACGTTCAGGCTCACCTTGCTTCACGCGCTGAAATTTATAACGAGCACACAGAGTGTTTGCTTTTGGCTTAACATGAGCTTCCAACCTAATACTGCTGTAGAATCTTTCTATCTTCAGTAGAAAAGTCATTCCAAGTATTATAGATGTCTCTTCCTACTTCTCCAACCCACAAATGTAGATAGATGCACTTTTCTGGCTGTGATTTGGATTTGTACGGACCGTCAAACATCAACCCACGTGTTGACGAAACTTTCACCATGCCTCGGACAGGTTAGAACTTTCCCAGTCCATAACAGGATAAGGAACACCAATTGCCTCCATTTTTTCACTTAGAACAGTACTTTAGACAGTTCGAAATAATTTTCACTTCGCCTAACCCACTGCCAATTAGTTAAAAGTCACGTAAGTTCGATTTCTGACACCATGTAAGATACTGACTCGAGCTACAGGAGGCTGCCATGATAAGAACGTTTATTAAAGAGCATGCGCACTCAAGTCACGTGAGAAGAGGCGTTCCACAAGGGAGGTGTCGCTGCGCGGTGTATAATACATTACAACTATGAACAACCTAACGGTATCAAAACTTCACACGAAAACTGAACATCTCAACTGGAACAAAATCAAAAATGCTGCCTGTAATCTGGTCTGCTTTTATCTTGACAGGATTACTAAACTTGATCCCCGTCAGGACTCTTCTCATGCATTTTTAAGTGGCCAGACCGAAGAGTGCGAGTTTCCTCCCACTCCCGATAGATCTTCCTTGGCTCCCCAGCAGAAGTCCTTGTCGTGTCCACAGAGTTAAGTACACCTGACCACGACCGTAGCCTCGTGCTGGGAACCAACATCACGTAGTACAACCTGCCTCCTTTGACTTAGAGCCCCCCTCCATTTCCTCTATGACCAGTTCCTCTATATCCTTGCCTTGGTTACGAATTTGCCCATCTCAGGGTCTAGGTCTACCTGACTAATCTCCTTGGTATCATTTGGGAACGTACTACTTTGAACAGGTTACTCGTCTTCCTTGACTGGCCCTTTGGGTATGCTGAATGGGAAAATTGGAACGCTTTCAGGTGGAGGTAAAAGAATCGCTTCTTCCAGTAGGGGGTTGGTATTACCTTTGTCATGTGGCATTACCATAAAGCATGCAGGTGCAACAACCGTTGAGTCCACTCTCCTAAGGATCAGGACACTGGCCTCTGAAATGACCTTGCTTGCGACATGTCCAGCATTCTTCACTTCTCCGGTTATAACTGTTATATCCCTCTTGATGCTGTCAACGATTTCCATTTTCCTGAGGTGGTCCGTCTGCAGCAGATATCCTCTCTTCCTTAAATATTTGCGTCATAATCTGTTTTTTGTTCTATCCTCTTATCCATACTGTGCCCTGTTCCGGGTGGTGCAGTAAGGGAAGTCACATTGCCTGGGGCAGCAGCTTTTGCAGTGGGCCAGCTTTTCTTGCGTTGCAAAGTTATTAAAGCCTCTAGTTTGACAGTGTGATTCAGAAACTCAAAGGTAAAAATAACAAAGCCAAGGTACAGCATCTGAAGGAAGGCAATGGCTTGCTAACCTCTCCTTCCGATATTTTTTTCTGAAATCTTCTTCTGCAAACTACACACCCGAGTTTCAGAAGATCAAGGCAAAAAAGAAAAGGCGCAAGCCAAATTTTGCTACTAAAAACCTTGAGGCTTAAAATCGGCCATTCAGTCTTGAGCTCTGCACTTCATAGGGCCAATGATTCTGCATGTGGCCCTGGTGCTGCCTACAATTGTGTGTTTGAGCCAGCATTTGTCGATTGGTTTGAGCGGAGTCCTAATAAGATTTGTTCTTTTGGGCTTTGTATCGGACCACATCTGGTAGATGCTGGCATTGTTTTAGAGGACATTGCACCTGTGTCATATCCATCTTCTCCACCT
>JAVFBZ010009813.1:0-12102 GCA_032466195.1 Katharina tunicata
TCCATCGCCAGTCAATAGCTCATACATCTCCAAAGCCGATTTCCATCGCCAGTCAATAGCTCATACATCTCCAAAGCACATTTCCATCGCCAGTCAATAGCTCATACATCTCCAAAGCCGATTTTCATCGCCAGTCAATAGCTCATACATCTCCAAAGCCGATTTCCATCGCCAGGCAATAGCTCATGCATCTCAAAGGCCGATTTCCATCGCCAGTCAATAGCTCATGCATCTCTAAAGCCGATTTCCATCGCAAGGCAATAGCTCATACATCTCCTTAGCCGATTTTCATCGCCAGTCAATAGCTCATGCATCTCAAAAGCCGATTTCCATCGCCAGTCAATAGCTCATACATCTCCAAAGCCGATTTTCAGGGCCAGTCAATAGGTAATACATCTCCAAAGCCGATTTCCATCTACATCTCCAAAGCCGATTTCCATCGCCAGTTATAGCTTCAGTTTCGTCAAACTGTTTTTTCGTTTGGTAAACGGTTGTCTTATTTTCTTCTTTCATGATTATACCGACAGTTGCCTCGTAGGGAGTTGGCATTGCATCAGTTCAGAACAAGACCGCGTATAGTCGTCATAAAAGTCCGGCAAACTTTTCAGAAAATCAGAAAATCGTCAAACTGCTCACAGTGACTGACTATGCAGATAGGCCTACACACGATTTCGGTCTAGTTGCTAAGATCGTTTTCAAACAATGGTGTTAAACCTCGGTAAGCTTTGCTTGAAAATTGTCTTGTAACTAGACCAGAAATGGAACTGTGGTAAAGGGAGATTAATTACTAATAATATCATTACATTTATTTCAAAATTGATCGTTTTCGCGAGTTCATTATGTTTGTGATACATGCCAGCCACGGCCACCTGGCTAGCATGTGTTGTGTTGCGGTCAAACAGCGGTTTTGCTATTACATACAGTGCAAGGGACGTATGGAATAAAACAAAAGTGTGTAGCTCTTTGGCTTTGTATTATACGTTGTTTGAATATATTTATAAACAAGTTAATATTCACACTACTTGGAAATATCCAAATTTCACCAAAACCCAATTTGTTAAGAGCGTCTCTAACCAAAGATGCCCAATTTACTTTGGCATTACATACCGTTAACAAACTGGAGACATCGGCGATCCATTCGCACCGTCTTTAAACTGAAATTTCTCTAGGGTTACCCCTCAGTAAGAGGCTTATGAAACCAATACGGTTGTATATGTTCTTTCTGTTTTTAACTCTTTTAGTTAATAGTTTAATAGTTTCGATCGATATTTGGGATTTACCGATATGCGCTTAAGGTGGTGCCAAATCGACCAAAAAATGTTAGTGTAAAATTAAAACCTGGTCTAGTTTAGTGCATTACACACTTATTTAGCACACATGTCATATACCAAAATCTTCTTAAAGAAATACTGAATTCAAACATCATACTTGTTAGTGAGTTCATTAATTAATAAAAGTATTACTCACTGAAACAATAGATCACACGGCTGTCAGTAGAAGTCCAATTCTTGGCAACTTTTAGAACTAAAACACATATTAAAAGATTCTCTGATTTCTGGTCTACAAAGAAGACTATTTTGTTTTTTAAATAATTATTTTGTTTACTTAGGAGGGTGATTCTTAAAGTTATTATTTTGTACCATTTGTGCAGCTTAGTCAGCCATTTTGCCGGGACTAGTTTCACCTCAACATGTGTAAGGCTGTACACCTTGGGTGCACCTTGAGGTAGCCTATTCGACTATTGGTCTGTTTACATGACAGATTGGTGCTATATATTGAAAGGCCATATGTTAAGAAATCGTTCATAAATGAAAAAATAAATAAAACAAATATCAGTGTATTGAAATAAACTGAAGTCACGAAATGTTGGACTATGTGCCCTCAGCTTAAAACTGTCAAAATATCAAAATCCAGGACCGATTGGATGCAAAACATCATGATATCTTTGCTGTTTGTCTTGCGATCATACTTTAGTGTGAACAGTTGTTGCCAACCTTAGCTCAACGGGAAAATGAGACAAAATACTTCGATTTCTCAGCAGTACTTTTGTTTGTAGCCAAATTGGACGAATTGTTTACAGAATTGTCAAGCTGCGATCGCCATTATGGATTCCAACTTCCGTTTTGTGCACCAACGTCTAGGAAATATAATGCCATATTTACGCCTTGTGGTTTCATGTAAAAACGTTGTTCAACCTATAAAATTGTTGTGCTGAAAACAATAGAACTGATATCCTGGAGTAATATTTTTCTGTGTGAAAAATAACTCGATGTAAACAGAAACAAGGTTACTAGCGTATGAATATGTGTGTAGTGTAAATCGGCATCATGTTGAAATCTTTGTAGGCCAGGTGGCACGGTATATTTTGTTTTCATTGTTGATGAAAGTTAAATGTGTTTTTGGTGTAATTTAACCGTGTTATAAGTAATATTTAAACTATGTAATTGAAGGTTTGGAGAAAGTAATATTATTTGGGTAACTTTTGGATATGAATGATTTAGTAGAAATAACGTTCAGTACTTGTTAACACACCAAGCAATTAAATGTTGTTCTGCTGTTTGTCATAAAAAGCTTACTTCACTGCATATCATCGAAATGTTGTAATATGCGTTTATAAAGCTGTCTGTTTATTATTTTAATTTTATGTAACGTAATTCTAACAGTATCTTTTTGTTTTGTTTTGTTTATTTCAGTCAATCAATAGAACAAGTTAACAATAAAACAAGTTATAAACTGAAGAAGTGTTTTTGCGTTATATGTTTGATAGTAAATAAAATATGTTATAAAAAAATTACCATTTTGCGTGTTTATAATGTTTGCGAACGACACACAATCGAGAAAATGAAAAAAAGGATAAAGAAATCGATTTTATTTCAAACATTTAATTTGTCCCTACCTTATTATATTATAGATATACACAGGTTCTGAAACAAAACGACCAAATCACTAGGGTACCTCACCACTTCAGACACATTTTCCAAATAAAACGCTGCATCTATTTTCCTCGCGACATCGCCTTTACAACGTACACATTTCAAGTATTTAAACTTTAATCTAGAGCAAATTCATGCAGTCACTTACAGAGGCAGGACATAAGTTTTCCAACAGAGGATAGCACTTTATTTTCGAGATTGTGTTGGTGTCACTGTCAAGTTAAGAATACTGATGATGTACACCTGTGAAATATAAGTGAAATACCTTTCATACTTGTATTAAACATCCATTCATGATTTTCATGTACGAAATTACATTTTAATTTACTCTCTATTCATAACGCATATAGGTCAAACAAGACTTATTTATTTCAACTGTTTTATAATTTCTTGCAATAACACACAAAAAGGATTGTTTCAATTGAATAATTAGATAACCATGCATTGCAAAGAGAATACAACTGATTTTTTTTAACTTGAATAAGGACAGTTTTTCTGTTATATCACCTTAAGTTATAATAAATTTCACAAAATGCTTTTCCATGATCAGCTTAGGGAATAAGCTAGTACAAAAGTTTTCAACTTTTAACATAATTTGTAAATCCAAGTAAGCTTATTGTTCACAATTTCTTACTGGTCCTATTTACAGTCTTCTGGAGATGAAGGGATAAGGCGAAGTCATTAGACATCATCATGGGGGAATTGGGGATGTGTCAACAGAATAAATAAAGAAGTTGTCATCCATAACAATGTGTACTGTTCATAAACATCAATTGATTAGAGTCCCTATGACTTGGACTTCCGAAAATGTGACGTGACAAATCGTGAAACCTAGCTTGCGGAATCCGGAGCTTATACCCGGTGAGTCCAGATTCTAGGACTACGCGAAACCAAGGACCTATATAAGTCCTTGGTGAAACCTATAGTCCGAGTGATCATATCTTTGTTTTTTTTTTGTTTTTTTTTCTTTTTATAATGCTTGACGGCGAAAATCCAAATTAGTTTTTGCCTAACAGAAAATAAACCCAAAAACTATCGTCTGAGCTCCTCGGACTACGTGAAACCTTGCAGTGATTAAGCGGTACGAACGGTAATTTAGATGCTCAAAAAGTGATAATTTATAACTAAGGACAATTTTATGGAGTAAAAGTACATACCTTTTCACCTTTGTATGGTGATGAACTTGCATTTAGTTGCGAAAGAAAATCAATGTTTAATACTGCAACTACTCATCTGTCAAGCCTTAGCCGAAGGAAAACTAAAACGCTTACTGATTGGTCAGAGGAAGGTTGCGCGTCTCGCTGTTAATACACGTGATACCACGAGAAACTCTCTCAGTGTGAGTTATGGGCAATCAAATAATTTTAAAAAACGTGACCATAAAAAAAGTCATATCGGCAAATGTCCATTCAGCTGTTTTGTCTTTTTGTAACCAGTAAGTACCATTTAGCGATTCAACGCAGACTGAACTTTGGGATTAATACTCGCCATCTTAATTAGTACATCCTTCAGCTTTGTGCGCTATTTGTCAATTTGCTGTCACATCTGGGTCAGGATTTGATGTACCGACGTTACTCTAAATCAACGGTTATTATCCCCGCCCCGTACAAGATTTAAAACGCTGACTCGTTACATAAAAGGTCATTCACCACAGCGGGATCGAAAGCTTTGTTGACACATAAATTATGATTGGAAATGGCCAGCTGTAGTTCGCCCGACGACGACCGCATATTTTACGGCAATTTACCGAATATCACTACATAAAATGGTGCTTATCTATGACCAAGCCAGTTATATACACTGGCAAAGGTTTTAATCAAATGCTGTTTTGTCGTCAATTGTGACGCAATCGCTTTTGTATCCGTACCAATTGCTATCTCTATCGTCCGTCTTCGCACTGTATGTTTACTTTTTTCGATTTGTACATAACTTCTTCTCGTCATGACTGTGACGTCATAGATGACTTTGGCCTATAACTTTCAGGACTATTGATTGATTAACGTAATGTTTGCTGTCTTCTTGTCTTCCTGCCACTTGTATTGTATTTGTGTTCAATTTTGAACAATATCTGACAAAAAATATGAAAAATATAGCCGAAATTCCATTTTTGGGGTAAATCTTACAGTTTGTTTCAAATACACGGCAATGCAGTTAATTTACTACGTACAGTTACGCAATTAGTGTGGTAATGTGTACCATCTTGCATGCTTTCATTTGTACATTTACTGTTTTGGTGTATAGTGAGTAATTTTTCAGTTATTAGTTCTTAAATACCTTATACTGTAAAAGACAACAAACTGAGCTGAAAACAAATAATAAGCGATGGTCGAGGGGAGATAACCGAATGAGCTGGTGACAAGTTTACATCCACAGTGAAGCGGCTCAAATTCGAAATTGAAAGTAAGTCTAAAACATTGTTGGAAAAGTTTTGGCTCTTAATACCCTTTGTTCTATAGAAGGGGATTTCCAAACCTCTGCTCACTGTTAAGTTCTACGGTCAAGGGAAATACTCTAACTCAGTAAACTGGACCTTGTAATGCTATACAACAAGGTCCCGTTTCGAAAGATTGCGAATAGCTCTGGTGGAAGCAATCCTCACAAATTGTGGGAGCACAACAGTTGAAATGAAGATTTGAAAATTTATACTCCGTTCTAGAAGTTTCTTCGTCATTCAAACAAGATGCACGTCAAATTTAATCCTAGCCAGCCGACAGTTCAATTTAAACTCCGCCATGTTTGCCTCTATTATAATGTTGCATATGCATTGTAGGGGATATTTGAATCGAGGCAAACATGGAACAAAATTGAACTGTCGGCTTGCGAGGATAAAAAGCGACGTCCAACTCGTTTGAATGGCGAAGGAAGCCTCTAGTGTAACATTTGGGCATGCATGGTATAGTTTCCTTGTTTTTATGTTCATTTCAACTGTCGTACTTGGACAATTCTGTGAGTATGCTTCCACCAGAGAAATTCGCATTTTTTCACAGCAGGACCTGGTGGCATAGCATTACCAGGTCCTGTTTTCTGGGCTGGAAATACTCTGAATAATTGTTCACTTGGACCATAAAACTGTTCTCTTTTACCGTATTTGTTTTGGGGCACCATTTCAAAACGGCACTAGCTATCTCAATGAATCTTGTTAGGTCAATTACACAAGTATAAGTAGTGACTAATGTGCAGACATTTCCGAAAGTTTGACTATGTATTTATAATTCTTAAAATAAAATTCAAAATTGGAATTTATGTTAATTTGTTTGAAATTGAATGTGTAATTGAATTTTAGTATATTACATGGACTATTAAGCCAGGCTCAAAACTATTTAATATCATTTGTAATTGTCTTATCCTTCCCATCGTTCATTCAGGAGCCAAAACGAGTCTTAAATCTCAAAATTTTTATTTTTTATTACTTGTATAGTATACATTATACAGTCAACTCTGATTTCAGTATCATATAAAGTACAGTATTCAGATAATTTGTCATGTTATATAAAAACTAACATTACGTCACAAGTCGGCCATTTTGAGAGGTCGAATACATTTTTAAAAATGTAATTCTCTTAGACATTTAAAGCGAGATAACTGAGACTTAAAATATATGTACCTGTATACATGTCGCATACTATGACTATAGCATCTGTTTGTGTTTTATGCGAATGAGGTCCCCAGGAGCCAATCCATATGCTACGCTGTTTTTTAAATTAAAAAAAATTTACAAATTAAACGTTCTTTTAGAAGATAGTATGTATGTATGTAGCTAATGTTATCGTTAAAAGCAAAAAAGTGCACTGGAGAAGGAATCGTCTAAATTTTATAACAAACTGATTGAAAATTACACAGAGAAAAAAATCATGGCAGGGCCGATTCGTGCAGAAGAAAATACTATAAAATCGTAGATCATTTGGCTACCAGCTGATCAGCGCTAAACCTACTTGCAACCTGCCATAGTTTGCTTTAGGCGCACAAGATGGCCAGGCAATATACCTTTGAGTCAAAGGCTCGACAGAATGGAGAATGATTTGATTCTCTACTTTATAGAAAGAGTGGGCCTCTGTTCAAGCCACCGGAGAGATAAAACGAGAGTTCAAGAATGTAATAATTGTCCAGTTGTCAAATGAACCAACACGTAATAGTAAATCTTTTGCATCTCTGTTAACTTACATATCTCGATAAAACAGATAGCCCTGGATTTGTGCCAAATTCTCCAATTCCAACTACTGCATACTGTGTATTTGTTGTGATATTGATGTTAGTATAGCGTTTTCCTTGATCATTAACTAAAGCTCAATACGGAATTATCCGTTTGTTGTCTTAAGCAGTCCCAATAATTCACATAAATTTGCTCCATGGTGCTCTGGATTATGGTAAATATGTTCTGACATAGGAGCAACCTGTTTGGCAACAACATTTTGTAAGTATTTTTCCAATCAAATGACTGATCGAATGAATGAATGAGTTTCCTATACCACCTATATATACCTCTCTTCTTCGCCCCCTCCGTAACCGGAACTTAATACCAATGAGTACTAGATAGGCCAGTGGACTTGAAGACATAAGTAACAGACTACTGCATGCAACTGATCTGCAACCTAACACCTCAGACAGATTTGTTAACTTTATCTTCACGTCAGGATGGATTATCTTTTAAAACAGTGGAAAGATACAAAGCTGCGCCCATTCTCTTAATTCGGCCCTCAGATTTGTAGGTTAAGTGAAAGTTTATAAATAACAATAAACTGAAAACTTAAAAAGTGACAGAATATTTAAATGAGAATGTACCGATTTGCTGTCAAATCTGGGCCGGTTATTAGTTTCTTCCCTTACAAGATTGGAAATGTTGACTCGTTGTGTACTAGGCCATTAACAGCAACGGTATCAAAGGCTTTGTTGATACATATTAGCAAAATGGCTGGTCCTCTTTACGTTGAATAAAAATAACGGCAAGATTTCCCGTGGCTCATAAAGACTTGTGGATCCTACCAACTAAATATACGACCAGTATGTTTTATTTAAACGCGAATCAAGACAATCGCAGTTTGTTGAAGAACCCTAGTTTCGGGTGGGTTATGTGACTTTACTGCCAGGCACATATGGCCTATAAAGTATGAAAATTCAGACTTCAAATCCAATAATGTAAATATAGCCTATATATATGATATATAGCCAAAATCAGTTAACCAAAATTATCCGTAAAACCGTATACTAATGTCTCTAGACTGGTAATGATTGAAGTTTTATCGCAAGATACATAATTTTTAATGTTTGAAATTAATACAGAAATGTTAAGGTAGGCCTATTTTGTTGAATTCGCGGAGAGATCCCGGAGACGAATGTCTATATTTGAGGGTGGCAGTGTTTCTCAAGCTCCGATTCCTGATGTCCCTCCTGTCACATGCGGATGGGGAGAGAAGGTCAGCCGATCACTTATGGTTCCTGTCATGATGATGTCAAAAATACCAATCGCATATATTTAAGTGTCAAAGATTAATAAAACAAAAAAAAAAGGACTGAAGTTAATAAATAACTAACCCTAAGTCCCAAACCAGGGATACAAAAAAAAAAGTCAGACTCAAACCTTAGATGTTTCGATTTAAGTCCCGCTCCAGTTTCCACTATACCATGCCATCAGACATTTTGCTTGGACATTTAAAAGGGTATTCAGATAGTTGTTCCTCCAAACAAATGTGACGTCATTATGTCTTGACCAATGAGCCATCGGATGACCTTCTATCCCTATCCATATTTCCTCCCGTCGCGACATCTGGTGACAGCACGTACAAGCCCTGTAAATACATGTTACGTCAGTGTGAATAAAGAAAATGCACCAATTCAAATAACATCTTCATAGGCTAAGGCTGTGAGCTGTGAGCTGTGAATCCAACGTGATGACAGAATGTGGCCAGCTATCACTGATAGTATCAGACTTTATTCCTGTACGTGTGATGCCAAAACTAAGAACTGGTGTGCCCACTCGAAAGCCATCGAATGTACTGCGCACATCAGCTCGGACGTGATATAATCATCGCCATTATGGCCGGAACTTTTTCACAGCCTGTCGGTCAAATTCCTAATGTAGACAGATTCCACATTTCCATTTGTTTTGCATTCAGAACATAATTTACTCCTTGTCTTAATATTGTGCATCTTAAGCCATTTGAAATTCGCTCGATTACCCTATGTTTTCTTACGTGTTCATTGTCCATACGGTGGTAAATAGACTTCCGGAGAACAAATTGTTTGATTTTCACGCATATTCATACACCTATCATGGCCGAGCTTAGTGGTGACAGTTATAACAATAAACGAAACAAAAAAACAACAGCCCGGTTCATTGTTGTTGAGATAGTTGGCAGATGATTTATTTATAAGACGTTTGCGGTAAGATACGGTTTGATGATTTGATCGACTGAAAACAGATACAAAAAATACAATGAGTACATGAAGTAACATGGTTCGAATTGGCCTGTTGTGATTGATTGATATTTAACGCTGTTCCCAAGGGTATTTCACTGTTATGGCAGCTGTGTATTTTTACAGCAGACAGTGACGCTAACGCAAAATGTGAAGTCACTTAAAAGTTATCGTTGTTGGATAGGTAACGTTCCCTCATTGCTAAGTATGACAATATGAATATGGAAACATACTGCCTGTTGTCAGAGGGCTGTCGGAAGTGAAAGCATACTTAATGCAAACATAAGACCATATAATTGTTTGCGTTAATAACGCCATACTCAAGGATATCTCACTTGTACATAGTAGAACATTTTCACTTATAATTAGGTGGCTAATATTTCAAAGGTCATATATAGTTAAGGAACATTAAATCAGTAATACATATAAACCACACGAATGGTGAATAGGATTTAACTTTACCGCGACTTATCCACAAGTCAATGAACTATGGATGTTGCTCAAAACAACAACGATAAATCCATGGCATTTAGTAAATAAACTGCCTTGTGTATCCAATGAATTACTCAGTTAATAACTTGGTACATATACGTATTTGCAGGTACTATGAGGCAGGTAATTAAGGGTAATAAAATACCGTTTTGTAGACCTCTGTGCACTCAGAAAAATTCACCAGTATTCACTTTAGGAATAAATCCCTGTTACAACTTCCGTTTTGTTAGGGGTCGAAAATAGTTCTTAAAATAAAACGTGTATTTTCTTCTTTATTTTTTTCTTGCAAATTTATGTTTGGTGGACTTTTTGGGATTGATATGGAGCATTTGAGCGGAGGTTTGTGGTCAGTGTGATATTAAAGCCTAAATAGGTCCCATTTGGTGTATGGAGACTGTTGAGCGAGGTGTGATTCGGCTGTTGTTTACATTCTGAAGCTGGGCTGTCAGCCCGCTTAGCAGTTATGCATCTTTTGACCCGTAAAGGTTATGGGTAATGACCTAGACTTTCGCGCGACAATCGGTCTTTTCGTTCGAACAATTGTAAGAAAATGTTTGTATGGCTTTTGTTTCTATTTTTATCTAGAGAAATTCTTTTATTTGTTGACAGAATAGTGTAGAAAACTACACCTACCAAAACGTTACATGTCTGTTTTTCACCACGAATGCTGTCTTTTGCTAATATGTATCAAATTATTATTATTATGTGGGGATATCGAAACAAACAAGGCCCCAATGTTTCTTTTCTATCTCAACTCTCTATAGTTCATGTCAATGTTTGTGGCCTTAAAGATAAACTGGAAATATATATGCTAATCTTGGGAGATTTGATGTAATATCTATAACAGAAAGCCATGCACCTTACCGAAAATGTATTCCAGTTACCTTACCTGGTTACCAAATCCCTTTTCGTAGAGATAGATCGCAAGCGTGGGGAGGTGTATGCGTTTACATATCATATCAATTGGCAGCAGAAAGACTATTTCATTATAAACATAAATCTCTCGAACTTCTTTGGATCTTTAAAGGTAAAAAAAGTAACATACTATTATGTAATATTTACCGGCCACCAAATTCCACCGTGGATCACTGGGAGTTGATGGTGTCGTCTCATTTCGCCAACTTCTTTTGTTCCTAATTCAAAATGTCAGGTTGGCGAAACGCGACTCGAGGAGGTGTGAAAATTACCACACAACAGAGGGATTAATATAATTAAGTCACAGGGGTTCACAAGATTAAGATAACTAAAGACACATGAGATTTGATTTGATTTTTTATTCACTATAAAATTAAACAGCATGAATATAATAAGATGTTATAAATAAAAAAAAATGAAAACTATACGATACATTTAACCTTAGATAAATATATTTTTAACATTTAACATCTAGTTATCCCCAATATGTAGCAAGAAAGATGCTCTGTCTGCAAATTCTACGGGACAGATGTCTCCTCCAGCCAGTCACTCTTTCAACAAGGCTAGACGTTCGTTCAACTTTCTGTACTTTCGTTGCTTTGGTGCGAATCTCGCACCCAAATCAAGTTGTGATAATTTTGTCTCCGTAACAGATTGTTCCCTCTTGATGATGCGGATGAATTCGAACAAATTTGGATGGGACTTGCCAGCGATAGAGTTGATCCGATGGTGCCATCCTTCTACGCTGTTGATTGTTCTGGCCCCATCTGTGTGATAATGGTTCCAAACATCCTTGTCCCGGACTCCTTCAATCCAGAACTCTGTTACATAGTCCGTTAACTTTGTGCATTGTTCAGACAAAGGGTAATCGGAAATAGCATTCACCCAAACATCTTCCGCCGGACTAGCTTCTGAACCTCCGGATTGTTCTGATAAGAAGACTAAAGGCCGTGTTTTTGACAGTTACGCCAGATACACTGGGTAAAATGAGAAGAAAAAACTGTCAAGTTCGCATCCGGTAAAATAACATTAACTGTGTTGTGGAAGTTTTGTTTGAAATTGTGGTTTTAGGGCCGCTTTCCTGGTATGGATTTCGCGGCCGTTCAAATCACATCATTTTATTTCCTTATATTAAATTACAGTTGTTTTGTTGTGTTCAATGCCATAACAAAATATATAACAGTAATAGGTACAAACATTAATGTAACAGTAAAACACTAATAATAATACAACAAAACCTAAAACAATTTTAACTATTTACACATTATTTAAAGAGGGTCAAAGTTAAAGTTATTCTATTGTCTTAGTTTTGTATGTCCATTGTTAGTTATTATTTTTTCAGATTCCTTGG
>JAVFBZ010009835.1:0-12102 GCA_032466195.1 Katharina tunicata
CAATTTTCAGAACAATCCTAACATTATTGACAGAGAAATAGTCCATTTAGTTAGTGTTACATCAAGAACAACAACAAGAACAAGAAGAAGAACAACAACAACAACAACAAAAGCGCCAAGATGAGAGTGAGTAAGATCTAGACCCCGTTCACCGCAGGGTAAAAAATTAGAAACAAACTTGTAAGATACATGAAAGTTTTATTCCTTAGTTTTTAGTTATTTGGGGATAACACTATCTTATTAGACAGGCTTCAGTTCAGATTGATTGGCGTACTTGAGGTCAATTTGAGGTCCTAAGATGGTGTGACAGCCCAATGGGTGAAGGAAACCACACAAAACAAAGCAGACAATGTATAAGACACCACAATACATTAACAGGATGAAAAACAGAACACCACAACAAATTGTCTTCCTGATGCCCCTTAGATCAGAGGGAGCAAAACAAAAAGAACTACAGTGTAACCACACTACAACGCCAGTTGGGAGACATAAACCCAACGAGTGTTATAAGATTAGCGCATTATAGAAACAAATTGTAGGCAATACACGTATTCACATATAGGCCTAATGTAAATGCAGATTCTATGATGCTTCCACAGATTTGCTTCTTGTTGATAGAAATTGTACAAGTTGTCTTAGTCTGACCATAATCTGTGTTTAATAAAGTGTAAACTATTTCTCTTCTCATCATTGACATGAAAAATAACTGGTTAAAATTGACATGAAAACACTTAGCATTGAAGAAAAAAAGTCTCTGTATGTTAGCCGTGATCTGATTGGCTGTTTTACTGTCTGAGACCCAATTAAACAAGCCGTTGTATGGCTCTTCAACAGCCTGCAGATGTTTGACAGTTTGCGAGATGTTCAGTGGTCGGGTTTACCTGCATAACTTTACCAAAAACTTGACCTTTCCTATTTCTTTAAAGATGGGATTCGCAATTGGTGACTTCACATGGCGCTCTAAAGGATTAGTTATTTGTTCTGAGCGAAGGCATGCTGATGACAAAGTTTAAGCTACAACAACACTGTGATGCAATGTAAGTCGCGGATCATTCAACTACCCGCTGAGTAATGCAGGTTGGTTTGATAGCGATACTATTAGTGCATATATTTGTGGAATAAAATTGGGGGACATGGCATGAGTCGCGTTATAACCGACGGCACGCTATATCATGGCGCATTATAGCGTGGTTACACTGTAGATAGAAGAAGATACAAAAGGTAAAAGAGGGAAAGTACTAGGAAATGTTTCCTTATATTACAGGTATAAAAACTTACTATTTCGGAGGTCTGTAGCGAGGATATGTCGAGCAGCAATTAACAGGTCTTTCCGGAGATGAGCCACTTCCTGCGGGCACAGAGATAACAATCCCAACAGGCCTTGCACCAGCTGGTCAGAATACTCATTCACCAATTCCTGAAGTATGGAATTAGATAAATTCATCAGAAATTGATTGAAGGACTGGTGTTAAATATCACACTTGAAGACATTTCACTTTTTATGAAATTGTATTTACATGCACAAGGAAGAAATACTTGAACGAAGTATAATTAGTTTAATATGACATCACAAAAGTTTCTAAACTATCTCTTTAGTATTGCAATAGTTAAATCTGCTTAAAATCTTTCTTAAAGTTCTTAACTCACCTGATACATCTTGATAATGTAAACAAGGAAGGACAACGTGCGAATCTGAGCGGCTATAAAATCGACAAACACTTCCTTATTGAACGCAGGACTAGCTCTGAAATAAAAAATAATAAAAATATAAAAATATAAAAATACAAGAAATTAAACAAATGTTTTAATTATATTAGAAGCAAATACTCTGTGACGGTCTTACTTATCTATCCCAACTTAAATCAGTTTAATGAGGGAAGAAGAAGTTCCTTTCTACTTTGAAACGCAGCAAGAGAATCTGAAAAACATTTACCATTTGGCACACAGTACAAAAAACTGTGTTTGTTTTTTGTTTTTTAATGGATTGGGGTTTTAAGCCCAACTTAAGGTTATTTCCCTTATTTGCTGGGGTACGAGGGCAGCATAGAAGACGTCATAATACACTTACATGACGAAAAACAGGACATATGGCAAAGAACCACTTAGTATGGATAACAACTTCTGATTTATTTCACACAAAAATAAATCAAAAGTTGTTATCCATACTAAGTCTGTATATATGATTTAGATACGTTTCTATCTCATTCCAGAGATCGTTTTCAAGAACTCGTTGTGTGAAATAAATCAGAAGCTGTTATCTATACTAAGTCGGTCTTTGCCTTATGACATTCCCAACTTCTAAATGTCGCTTAAAGAAGAAAAACAGGACAACATAACAAAATAATTTCCTGATGGCCCTTAGCTCAGAGAGCGTGAGGGCAACAGGAGGCTTCCAATCAACTACCCACCACAAAACTGTGTGAAAATAAGGCTAGGTGTGTAACTTGGATGGATAACAAGAAGATTAGTTATTGGACAAATAATTGATCCTGTTAAGTCTACTTCTGTACTCGATGACTTGGCACCTGGTAGAAAATCAAAACTTAACCTCACAAACTAATTTTCTAACATGTTTGTATTTCAGGGTTGCACATAATATTTTGCTATTTAACTATAGACTATTGGTGTTTGATTGATGGATTGGTTTACGTGATACTCAAAGTTATTTCACTTACATGAGGGAATGTCAACCCAATTGGTGAAGGAAACCACTGTAAACGAAACTAGCAACATGCAAGACAGGCAAAACATTTACAAAATATTAAAAAAACAGGACACCACAACAAATCTGCATCATGTGTCCATTAGCTCAGAGAGCACCAGGACACAGGAAGCAAAGACCCAACCACCCGCTATAGCCTTTTTGTTAGTGAAATGAAATGAACCAGGGTATTTCACATTAATACAGAAACAAGAAATTTCAAAGCTGTGGATAATGTGTCAACATGAAAAATATGCATGCAAATATCACAACGGTTTAAATTTTGATTGCGATTGCGATTTTGACTCGTACTTAAGGTTACTTCACTGCTTTGGCAGCGTGCCAGCCGAATGGGTGAAAGAAAGCAACATTAATGTCAAACTAAAAAAATACAGGATATTTACAGGACAAAAAGAAGCACGCCACAACTGATTGGCTTCCTGGTGCCCTTTAGCTCAGAGAGCACCAGGGCGCAGGAGGCTCCCACTCAACCACTGGTCAGAGGCAATATGGTGCCAGCTCCTTTCAACAGGTACATCAATCCTGAACATCCATACAATTTTCTTACCTCTGTTGGGGTGTTGGTTGAAGAGTCATAGTGTTCATAATCAGGGGAATGAACTCTGTCACTCCCTGCTGCACACCTTGTTGTTTATACAGCTGATACATCAGTACCACTATGATGGGTAATTCGGCTAACACTTTTAATGACAGTACAGCCTTTGGGATCAGAGTATACTAAAACAAAGAAAAACAAAGAAGAGATTTAAGAAAACAAGTATAGTAAATCTGTCTTAAAACACCCAGCTAAACTGATTGACAATAGCTGGTTTCGATTCTTTACCTTTTGGTTTTCTATTTAAACTGTTATGATGGCATGCTTATGCAAGAGGTTAAAGAAAACATCTTCACATAACATTGGCAACAAACAAATAGGACCTTTACATGAGTGATTGATTGGTGTATAACGCCATGCTCAAGGGTATTTCATTTATATTATGGCTATGTATTCCAACCAAAAACAGCAACACCCAACACAACAACAAAATTTCCAACTAGAGCCTGTCTAATACATAAAATAACTCTCTCAAGAGCCTACCAGGGCGGAAAAAATAGGACACGACAACAAATCAGCTTCCTGATGCCCATTAGCTCAGAGAGAAACCTCCGGGCACAGGAGGCTCACATCCAACCACTCGCATGCTGCAATAGAATTTACTACCTAATTCCGTACATCGAAGTATATATTTTTGTATAAATGTAGAGAAAGAAAATTGTGCTTGCCTCCACCAGGATCATCAAAGTATATAGATATGTATATTATAATTATAAATAACATGAATAATTTTTTTTTTACCTTAGATAACCATGTATATTATATTGTATATAATTACTTATATTACTAATATTTCTTAATGTTTTTTTTTTTTATTATTATTTGTTTTTTTTTACTAACATTATATCTAGGCCATAAGGAAGACTAGCTATATGCTAATTATGTTACCTAGAATAAATAAAGTTATTATTATTATTATGTTATTATTATTGATTGACTTACAGAAGTACTCTGCCCATCCTGGTTCTTCTTATCAGTAGGTATGGAAGTAACAGTGACCGTCTCCTGAAGTAAAGTTTCAACCCGCTGGTTCAACTCTGACAGATCCTTTACTTTATGGTGGGTGTGAGGCTCAAATATCTTTGGCAGATGGGTTGGTAAGTCTTTATAAATACTCTTCACAAACTGTAGAAATCTCTCAATCTTGGAACAAAAAATATAAAACCATAGAAGTGATTATCTTGTGAGCTGTTAACACTTGTTCCAGACACCATGGCGAGCACTTTTAAAACTTGTCCGACAGGTCTTCTTTAACTCATTGTTGTTCAAGTCCTAGGAACCATAACATAACAGTTTAACTTGATCTAACATAAATCGCACAAACTGTTGAAATCTCTCAAATACTGAACGAAAATATAAGGCCATAGAAATGACTATCTTGTGAGCTGTTAAAACTTGTTCCTAATACTTTGACAAACATTTTGGACGGGCAGGTCCATTTAAACACTTTGTTAATCAAATTCTAGTTACCATTAGAAAGCCGTTTATATTTACCTGATATAAATTATACAACTGTAAAAGTCAATCAAACTTTTAAAAACCTACCTGGTTATTTAAGTATTCAATCACATTTCAAAAGTAATTTGTTTTCATGTTTTTCATAGGGATATTTTTTTGCCATATTACACAACACCCATTATAGATTTGTTTAATGTATCCTCTTATTTACTATGTGACTGTCCTTGGTTTTCGGTGGATTAAAGAAAAATAGCCCCTAAAAAATATAAATTCTTTAAAACAGTTTAAAAAGTTGAAAGTCACTTGATATATTTACCTCTGAGTTCATTTGTGGTCGATACTGTTTATGAAGTTCAACAATAATCCGTAAACATACCAGTACATTCTCTTCATTCTCAAACTATACAAAAAAATAATAAAATAAATTCCAGAATTCACAAATACTTAACAGTACATATATGTACTATCAAGGAACTAGGACAATTGTATATGTTTTTCTTTAATTACCGCTAAGCAAAATACTAAAAGACATTTCACAGACATGTCAGTCTAGCACAACATATAAAAGAAATCACCTTTCCAATTGCATTTCACTGACAAAATAAAAGACAAGGACAGGAGGAATAGCAGAGAGAACAGGACTCAAATCATTACCTTCCTTGATATTTTATGCTCTTTTCACAGTTTTGAAAAACTTATTTTACAAAGAAGAATTTGTTTGTGTTGATGTGGTTTAACGCCTTAGTCAACAATATTTCTAAAAAATCAAAACAAAACTTTGCAAAACAATCTGCCTTTAGGGCAGAAGAGACCCACCCAGCATAATTTAGTGAAAGCATTTTTTTTTTCTGAATTGTTACTAATACTATATAGGAAGGTTTTTTTTAAACTTATTTAACTTATTTAAAAACAGATTTTTGGGAATTCGTCCACTTTCGTGTATTTCAAACCACTGACCATCACATAAGTGCAATGACTGCTTTAACAGATTGTCTTTACCTCTAACAACCTAAACATAACAGACAGAATTGACTGTACATATTTCCTCAAGTGCTCATTACTGGGTATCCTGTGGATAATCTCCAGTAACAACTTCCTCAATTGCTGAAAAGAAAAACAATGAGAATTAATAAAATACCTCTAAAACTGAAGAGTTCCACATACTGACATACTTGTGTACTTATGCTCAAACTCCAGTAATCCTGGTGTTGATTTTATACCCAGCTTGGTGTTACATTTAGTAACCAACTCAGGGTAGTACAGGTTTGAGCAAAGAATCTGACTAGTGTATGCTCAAATTGTTATGTTTGTTTGTTTGATAGGGGTTTTACGCCATACTTAAGTTTATGTGACTGATATGACGCAGACATTCAGATTGTTTGTTTGTTTGATTGGTGTTTAACGTCGTACTCAAGAGTATTTCACCTATATGACTAGTTACTAATCTTAATAATTTGCGTTGCCGGTGTATGGTGGAAAACCACCCCGCAGCCACCGGAAAACTTCTCCAGACAGTCTGAAGTAATCCACACTCAACAACGCGGGCTACACAGAAGGCACCACGATGCATATAAACGATGCCAAACAGGACACAACATATCGACCTCCTGATGCCCAATCGGCTTCCTAATGCCCCTTTGTTCATAAAACACCAGGGCACAGGTCAGGAGGTACAAATGTTATGACCCCGGCCTAAAAATCCCATAAAATGCACTGTGGAAAGGAAAATTGGTACACATGCTAAACACCAAACTAATGTAGGCAGGTGAATGGTAAAGTTTCTCAAACAAAAGAGTTATTAAATCACTATAAAACTTCAACAAGGTTGACAAGGGCATTTGAACCTATTAGTGTACCAGGTACAGCACAGTGAAGGCTCTAATACGAAATAATAAATAGAAATGCCCAGACCTGTGTGTGATGTTCTGCCAGGAACTGAGGCTCTCCCTCTCCCAGGATCTTTAGGAAGGACCGGATGGCCTCCTGCAGGAACTGTGGGTACTGTGGCGAGTTCACCACCCTCTGAAAGTATCAATACAGCAATTGCTTAAAGGAGAATAAAAAAGAAAAAAGATGAACAGAGTCTGATTTGATAGACTCTACCATGTCTAGTTAGCAATTTCTAAAAATGGTGTTCTGAGTGTGTGGATAACATTCAGTATCCTGTTAGAGCTACATGTAATTGGCACCTAAAATTGTATAGTGGACTAATCTTGCCATATGTATCATTTGTGTCTATGACATTAGCTATATGTATTACTCAATAAATATTCAGATAAAAATTGTTTTACAATAATTGTTATATTTTTTTTTCAGTTTTATAAAGGGCAGGCCTACTGTTTTTGTGGTGACCAAAAAATAAAAATAAAATTACCAAATTGCCTTTCCTCCCTACAATCTACACCCAGAACCTCATTTTGAAAACTGATGTCTATCTACTCAGGCTCCTATGTTTTGGGGGTTTTTTTTCTTCCCCTTTCATATTTTTTTTTTATTTATTTTGCTTATTTTTTCAATTATTCATTTCATTTCTTTACATGGTGTTTCTCAATGCTGACAATTTTTCTCTTGTATGATAGCAGAAACAGATAAGCTGAATCTGTTAATGTCTTTAGTCCTAGTTGTTACATTTTAGTTTGTATATTTACTATAAAAACATTCTAACAGCTTTAGCCCAAATTTATTTGGATTGGTGGTTGGCGAGACCAATCGGCCTCCTTAGAGAGATCGGAGAGCAGCAGGGCACAGGAGACTCTCGCAAAACCACACGCTGCGTATGTAAGAATGAAACCCAAATCAAACACACAAAAAAAGTTATTTGAACAGGGCAATCACAAAATATTAAACTGACTCTTTACATACAATTTCAATGAAGTCATAAATTTGCCTAAGGTTTCCCTGGTTAGCAAAAAAACTAGCTTTGTTCACATTACTGATTAACTGGCTAATGGGTTTTAAAGTCCCTTTGGACTGGGCTGTTTTCCATGTGAGGTGTCAGATCTGTTTCTCTGGTACTATGAAGGGTAAAGTTCTTTAAGACTCACCTCAAAATTCTCACTCAATTCTTGAGCGGCTTTGAGCTTTTTCTCAACAGTGGCAGGGTGGTCTGTGGTAAACGAAACAACATACAAATTAGAGTTACCAATACATATAAGAAACTTTTACTTAGATAGCAGTACCGGTATGAAAAATAAGATAATTGGATGAATTTCTTTTTTCACCAATTTGTTTGCTTTTTTATTGGCTACTTTGAAGAGTTTAAGAAGTTTTTTTAAATTATTTTGCAGAGGAAAAACCTATATTAGTATTACAAAGAAACCATTAAACATGTCAAATGAGAATTGATTCGTTTGATTGAAGGCTTAAGGTTACATTAAGCCACTCATAATATGAGGAAACCACCCTTAATGACACTGCAGGACAGTGTCGGGACCCAATACAGGACGCTGCAACAAATCAGCTTTCTGATACCGTAGCTAAGAGAGCACCAGGGCACAGGAAGCTCCCATCAACCTGCAATGGCTTGATTCCTTAGTTAGAGATATTCATTGTTTTTTTTACTGTACTCCTACGTCTTAAGAGCAGTCAGATCTTATCAGCTTAAGTGACTGTCACAGTCACCTCTACCCAGACATTGTTCTCACCGTAGAAAGAGAGTTCAAATGCCAGGGGAGACGACTCTCATGAAAGAATTAATCATTCTGCTCTCTGTGCATCTCAAAGACAAAGAGATTCTAAACATTTTTCCCAACTCATTCTTATATTCTGTCTGAGAGCCGAAATCTGGTAAGCCCAAGACAGTAAGCTAATTAATTGATTGATAGGCGTTTTATGCCGTTCTTAAGGTTGTTTCACTTATATGACGATGTACCAGCCCTATGGGTGAAAGAAACCACCCTAAGTGATGCTGGCAACATAGCAGATGCCACAATACATTTATAGAACCAAAAACATGACGCCACAAAAAAATCACCTTCCTGATGCCCCAGGAAGTTCTACCCAACCACCCATATGTTGAAACAGAATTTACTTACTGCCGGGAGTGGGGTCAGCAATGAGAGATACATAAGACTTGAATGTAGTGACTTGTGCCGTGGCATCATTGGGGCTAAGAGGCGGACTAAACATCTTTGGCACTAAAAACAAAATATAATGTATAAATTTATGTCATATAACATAGGCCAAAAATTAATTTCGTTTAATGTTTTTACAACCCATATGTAAATTCATAATAACTTTTCGGAAATAGTCGACTTTAAAAGATAATGAATACCCTAGCAAGTAGATCTATCATCACAACTGATAAAAGTGTGAAACAAGGAAAGCAGGTTGTTTAAATCTCTGTTTGTGGATATTGTTTAGTTTCTTGATTTAGCAACATGTGTGCCAATGTGTAAATTTACAAACGTGAGCAACTTGACAGGACTTCCATCAGTTTGTGTGTATTAAAATCCTCAAAAATATTTTGTTGTGATAATTTTAACTGACAATTTGACAACTTCATATGGCTCCCAGAAATAGACTGTTGAAGAGCTGAGTGCACCTTTTTTTTTTTAATAGCCCATCAAAAGAGACTCAAACAGCTAGCTGTAAAGCGTGTGAAAACAGACAAGGCTGTGTTTCTGTGGTGAGACCCAAAATATACCACGTGCGATATATATTGTTTCATTTCAGTGAGTTCATTTCAAAGACTACTCCCGTACAAATATTAGATATTGGATAATAGTACATAGGCACAAGAAAGGACTAGACCAGAAACACTGCTGACTAGAGGATCTATTGGGGGTTTTACGAAATCGTTTAACCCATTTGATAAAAAATTTACATTTTATAGTTTTTACCAACTTGCTTTTGGTTGCTTGAATTTGCTTCCCATTTACTTTTTGTTGTTTTCTAATACATGGTTAATCGTATGATGAGCAGGTCTAATCAATTGGTACACAGAGTTGTGTTTATGGATAGTTTTGCCTTTATTAGAAAATGAGAATTTATTGTAATAACGAAGATAATCACACAAGGAGATGCATTTTAATACACGTATGCTAACTCAGCCATTCAGAACACTAGACAGTGACACTTCATATCTTTTACGCCCAATCACGGCCTGAACTATTCAGCTCTCTGTTGCCTCCCTGTAGTGAAAGCCATTCCCTGCAGAGAACATGTTAATCCGATCCACAATAGCTAATCAGTCTTTTGTCATCATTCTAATTGATACACAAACCCGGGAATTGCACAGCAAGGTAGATACTGAAATTTTATCCCAAATTATGAGACATTTTCGGTAACTTTAGTTATATGGACGAATTTGGGCCACCAAATATTTGTCTATATATAGTTACAGAGCGTTGACCAGAACATCCATCAGCAGTTAGTTATATACAGTAAGCAGGATTGTACGTTTGTGATGTAGGCAGTATGTAAGTGTTCTCACGTATTTCTCCATAATGGGGAGACAATCTCTGTGTTGTCCAAGCTGTTTTAGGAAGGCACTTGGATTGATAATGAAGTCACATATGTCTTGGGATGTTCGAATTTTGAGTCGTATAGCTTGTTGACAGTTGGTACATATTGATGAGAATAGCAATGGCATATATCTGTGGCCAACATTAGCAAGCGCAGGACAGGATACAAGGAAGTGCGTACGATCCTCATGAGCTATATTACATAGTTTGCATGTTGGGTCTACTTTGTGTTGATTGAAGACTGCTCGGTTTGCCTGGCGAATATCAGTGCCGGTTAAGATCCTCAGCCTTATTCCAAGACGGCGAACGTCAATCGTTGCACTAGAAACAGTTGCAACTGCCAAATGAGGTTTGGTAAGACAATCAATCTGTGGTTGAAGGTACTTTAGGGTTGAGTAGAGTTTAGATCAGGTCTTTTGTCCAAAAGGTTGTTACTGTTTTATGTGTTACGCTTTTCCATCTATGCTTAGTCGGTCGGTTATCCAGGAGCTATACACATCTGATTAGATACATAAAGCTGCAAGCCGTGCAAGGTGTAGGCGTGTAAGATAGCCTGAATTGGACTGATTGATACACTGTACATGTATATATACTCTACATTTATACAAAAATATATATACGTTGTTGTTGTAAAGCTGATCTAGACAAACAGATCAAGTGAAAAAAAAACACTTTGTGAACTAATCCAATCTAAATATCCATTCAAAAGTTTGTCGGTTTCTTATTCTATATACATACCGGTATTCTTTGCCTTCCAAAGGCTCAGAATTAACCAAAAATCAAAGTTATAAGTTCATAACTATTTCAACATGTAATTTTCGGTCCAACGCTCAGCCATTTTGATTCTTAATTTGCATAGGTACAGGAAGTTGATGAGTAGTGTTTAAACGACAGCCCTGAAAGCAAACCTCTTCGGATTATCACATCTTTTGTCAACGTAACACTTCAAACGGTCCAAAATCAAACTGACTAAGTCAAAATATTCTACTTTGTTGACGTAAATATCCCAGATTTCAAACCCCTCACATTTGAGGGTTAGCTCAAGTGCATTATGGGTTAAATGTTAGACTATCCTTTTTTCAGAAAGCTTTTTCGGTTTTAACTATTCTTCAAGTCAATACTTGTCATATATAACATTGTGAAAGTAAATAAACAATTAATAGACTTCTACTGTTTTTGTTGTTGTTGCACTGGTTTCATTTTCACCTTCCAGTGTTATGTACGTTTGCCATCATCAGCTAACAGCGTAGGCTGGCGGGACAGTTTATGTGTACGAAAAGGTTTTTAAGGTTTTAACTTTGGGCATGTTACTTGCGAGACTGTAGTTGTAAGTCATAATTCATTTGATCACTGAATGTAATAGTGATTATATTAATATATAGTGATGGAAGTATCTGCTATTTTTGATCCTAGCTTGTATCTAGCGTGTAGTCGCCGACGGTCCTACGAATAACCCAAATAAAGCAAATAGAGGGCACAATGAACCCAAATGAACACTGTACAGTCTCCAAATGAGGTTTGGTTGTGTTTTAAGTCCTTTGGGGTCAAGTTTTTGTTAGGATTTTAGTTAAATTTCAGTTGCTTTCGATCACCGAAATAAATCAAACAATATACATCAGCCTAGCATTGGGGGCCGTGCCATGGCTCCGTGGTTGAGCGTTGGACTACGGAACCCCCTTCACTGCACTCGGAATAGGTGCAATCTCCCCTGTGGACCTTAGGTACATGTATATGAAGGAAGTTTTCTGGTGGCTGCGGAGTTCGCGGAGTGGTTTTTACAAGATGTCTTCCCGGTTTTCCACCATACACCGGCAACGCAAATTATTAAGATTAGTAAGTCGTCATATAGGTGAAATACTCTT
>JAVFBZ010009846.1:0-10333 GCA_032466195.1 Katharina tunicata
TCGGAATCACACAATGTAAGGTGATTCCGTCACCATGCCTTGCATTCGGAATCACACAATGTAAGGTGATTCCGTCACCATGCCTTGCATTCGGAATCACACAATGTAAGGTGATTCCGTCAACGTGCCTTACATTCGGAATCACGCAATGTAAGATGACTCCGTCAACGTGTCTTCCATTCGGAATCACAGAATGTTAGTTGATTCCGTCAACGCGCCTTGCATTCGGAATCAAACAATGTTAGGTGATTCCGTCACCATGCTTCGCATTCGGAATCACAGAATGTAAGGTGTATCCGTCTACGCGCCTTGCATTGGGAATCACAGAATGTAAGGTGATTCCGTCACCATGTCTGGCATTCGGAAACACACAATGTTAGTTGATTTCGTCAACGCGTCTTGCATTTGGAATCACAGAATGTTAGGGGATTCCGTCAACGCGCCTTGCATTCGAAATCACAGAATGTAAGGTGATTCCGTCACCGTGCCTTGCATTCGGAGAATCACACAATGTTAGTTGATTCTGTCAACGGGCCTTGCATACGGAATCACAGAATGTAAGGTGATTCCGTCAACGCGTCTTGCATTCGGAATCACAGAATGTTAGTTGATTCCGTCAGCTGCCTTGCATTTGGAATCACACAATGTTAGGGGATTCCGTCAACGTACCTTGCATGTGGAATCACAGAATGTAAGATGATTCCGTCACTATGTCTTGCATTCGGAATCACACAATGTAAGGTGATTCCGTCACCGTGCCTTGCAATCGGAATCACAGAATGTTAGGTGATTCCGTCACCGTGCCTTGCATTCAGAATCACAGAATGTTATGTGATTCTGTCACATGCCTTGCATTCGGAATCACAGAATGTTAGGTGATTCCGTCACCATGTCTTGCAATAGGAATCACAGAATGTTAGTTGATTCCGTCACCATGCCTTGCATTCAGAATAACAGAATGTTAGATGATTCCGTCACCATGCCTTGCATTCGGAATCACACAATGTTAGTTGATTCCGTCACCATGCCTTGCATTTGGAATCACACAATGTAAGGTGATTCCGTCACCGTGCCTTGCAATCGGAATCACAGAATGTTAGATGATTCCGTCACCGTGCCTTGCATTCGGAATCACACAATGTTAGTTTATTCCGTCAACGCGCCTTGCATACGGAATCACAGAATGTAAGGTGATTCCGTCAACGCGTCTTGCATTCGGAATCACAGAATATTAGTTGATTCCGTCACCTGCCTTGCATTTGGAATCACACAATGTTAGTGGATTCCGTCAACGTGCCTTGCATGTGGAATCACAGAATGTAAGGTGATTCCGTCACTATGTCTTGCATTCGGAATCACATAATGTAAGGTGATTCCGGCACCATGCCTTGCATTTGGAATCACACAATGTAAGGTGATTCCGTCAACGTGCCTTGCATTGGGAATCACACAATGTTAGTTGATTCGGTCAACGTGCCTTGCATTCGGAATCACAGAATGTCAGGTTATTCCGTAACCATGCCTTGCATTCGGAATCACACAATGTTAGGTGATTATGTCACCATGCCTTGCATTCGGAATCACACAATGTAAGGTGATTCCGTCAACGTGCCTTGCATTTGGAATCACACAATGTAAGGTGATTCCGTCAACGTGCCTTGCATTCGGAATCACACAATGTAAGGTGATTCCGTCACCATGCCTTGCATTCGGAATCACACAATGTAAGGTGATTCTGTCACCATGCCTTGCATTCGGAATCACACAATGTAAGGTGATTCCGTCAACGTGCCTTACATTCGGAATCACGCAATGTAAGATGACTCCGTCAACGTGTCTTCCATTCGGAATCACAGAATGTTAGTTGATTCCGTCAACGCGCCTTGCATTCGGAATCAAACAATGTTAGGTGATTCCGTCACCATGCTTCGCATTCGGAATCACAGAATGTAAGGTGTATCCGTCTACGCGCCTTGCATTGGGAATCACAAAATGTAAGGTGATTCCGTCACCATGTCTGGCATTCGGAATCACACAATGTTAGTTGATTTCGTCAACGCGCCTTGCATTTGGAATCACACAATGTTAGGTGATTCCGTCAACGCGCCTTGCATTCGGAATCACAGAATGTAAGGTGATTTCGTCACCGTGCCTTGCATTCGGAATCACACAATGTTAGTTGATTCCGTCAACGCGCCTTGCATACGGAATCACAGAATGTAAGGTGATTCCGCCAACGCGTCTTGCATTCGGAATCACAGAATGTTAGTTGATTCCGCCACCTACCTTGCATTTGGAATCACACAATGTTAGGGGATTCCGTCAACGTGGCTTGCGTGTGGAAGCACAGAATGTAAGGTGATTCCGTCACCGTGCCTTGCAATCGGAATCACAGAATGTTAGGTGATTCCGTCACTGTGCCTTGCATTCAGAATCACAGAAAGTTATGTGATTCCGTCACCATGCCTTGCATTCGGAATCACAGAATGTTAGTTGATTCCGTCACCATGCCTTGCATTCAGAATAACATAATGTTAGATGATTCCGTCACCATGCCTTGCATTCGCAATCACACAATGTTAGTTGATCCCATCAGCATGCCTTGCATTCAGAATAACAGAATGTTAGATGATTCCGTCACCATGCCTTGCATTTGGAATCACAGAATGTAAGGTGATTCCGTCACCATGCCTTGCAATCGGAATCACAGAATGTTAGTTGATTCCGTCACCATGCCTTGCATTCAGAATAACAGAATGTTAGATGATTCCGTCACCGTGCCTTGCATTCGGAATCACACAATATTAGTTGATTCCGTTAACGCGCCTTGCATACGGAATCACAGAATGTAAGGTGATTCTGTCAACGCGTCTTGCATTCGGAATCACAGAATGTTAGTTGATTCCGTCACCTGCCTTGCATTTGGAATCACACAATGTTAGGGGATTCCGTCACCATGCCTTGCATTCAGAATAACAGAATGTTAGATGATTCCGTCCCCATGCCAGGCAGTGGTGTCATTGTATTATTTATGTACGAACTGAAAATATATACACCTATTTAATTAAAATGCTTTTCTAATTTATGGTTTAGCGAAATTGTGTGAAATCAGCCACTCTTGAAAACTAATGCAATCCATATGTAGACTTTCAGTACCGGTATGCCGAAGTCGCCCATATCTATGGAACTCAAGCGGGAGCTACTTCCTTGGTCAAAATATAATCGAAAAAGAATGGTATTAAAGCCCTATGTGTGTCCCAAGATGAAGTCAAAACACTCAACCAGACTAGATGCCCATGCGCAACACGTCGAACTCTTCATTGCACAAAAGAGTGATCGTCTGAACAAGATTTATATTTGACATATGTTTACATTTAACCTCTATCAGTTACCTTGACATTGGGAACCTAGATCACGGTATTGCAGGCGACACACTGCATCATCGTTGTTAACATTTGGGCTGAGTTTAAAAAAAATTACTCTACGTAACAAAATTAGAGCCCGGACAAGATCTATTGACACATTTTTGTTATAAATGTTTGACCTCAATCTGTGACATCGATCTTGGAACCAAAGGCCTAAGATTTGCACGAGACACACAGTGTCACCATGAGGAACATTTGTGCCAAGTTATTTTGAAATCTGTCGTTGCACAAAAAATTGAAAGCCTGAAAGATTTATATTTGACATATATTTTACATTGAACTCTATCTTTGATCTTGAAGGCACAGATCACCGTCTTGCATGCGCAACACTGTCTGATCACTGTGAACATTTGTGTCAAGTTATTTTTAAAAAAAAATCTCAACGCAACAACGTTAGAGCCCCGAGAAGATCTGTATTTAACACATTTTTATATTTAACCTATATATCTGTGACCTTGACCTTAAGGATACAGACCTGGAACTTAGAAGTAACACCCAGGCTCATCAGGTTTCACATTTGTGCCAGGTTAATTTGAAACAGCCCGGGCAATATATATATTTTACATTTTTACATTTGACCTCTTTATATGTGACCTTGATTTTGGTATTATAGGCCTTGGACTTACACGCGACACATCGGCTCATTAACGTGGATATTTTTTGCCAATTTAATATGAAATCCTTCATTACACAACGAAGTTACAGCCCAGACATGATCTGACGGACGCACATAGGCCTGCAGTAAACATACATACATACATACATACACGCGAGACAATGGTATCAAGCTTCCCTCAAGCGGACTCGAAAGAATTTGAAAAATTAAAAGTTTAAATAATGTTAGCAGAAATATATTTACTTTAGTCACAACCTGGTCCTTGGAGTCACAGGGACGAGATTTTATCAGTGGAATATAACAAACAGTTGAACAATAAACGCTTCTAGATTTCATGATCAGTTAAATAGGCCTACTGTCTTCAGATCTTACATTCTTTGGCCTTATGTAGCTAGTATATAGGCCTTCAACCTTTCAAAGGCAACCCAGTATGGATTGTGATGAATATCCAGGACAATCAGTGTGTAAGTAATGAAGGTTACTACATTTGATGGTTAAAATCGTACTCGTGATTCCGTCACATACATATTGTGATTCCGTCATGACCCATTTTACGATAAACTTAGAAATGACCAATATAGTTTCGACATTCAGCATACATCTCTTAATAATTATATACACAGGGCAGAAAGAAGCGACTTTCTAATTCAGACGAAATTAAGAGAACGTTAAAGTGGTTCGGATGTTATGTCCGTTTTCTAGTGTTTCCGTCACGCACTGGATCTAGCCTGATTTACTTACATTGTTGAATGATTTACGGCCAGAGGGTAGATAACAACTTTCATTTTGCATATATCAACTGTTCAAACTCAAGACTTCTCATTTCAAACGGCATACAATTTCTCAGATTATCTTTTAAATTAAAAAAAAAAAAAGTTTCAACAGTGATTCCGTCACGGTGGAATTCGTGAGGCCCATTTTTTATTTTATTTGGAGTATGCACTGACGCTTTGTTTGCCGACTGATCTAAGGGGGTGACTTCTTCGGCTGACATTACGCATATCCCGACCTGAATTGATTGGCTAACGTTTGGGCGGAAGTTGATTCCTGCTTGAGAAATAAACGTGTCCGCTGCACGATTTCCGGACTCCATTTCTCCTATATTTTTCAGACCGGCTATAAAGGGGTAACACGTACAATAGGTCATCAATTACTCCTAGAACAGGTGTAACAGACAACAGTTTCCAAAAGCTGAATCGGTTAATTACTGTGGCGTAAGATACAAAAAAAAAACCCCAACATATATCATGTACAGTAGCCTATCATCAGACAGAACGCTTTGTCACTAGCTGGTATGGCAAGAAACCACACAATTAAAGAAGCCTGCTTTTGTAAACGACACATCTTTCACCATCTTTTGCTATACATTATGGACAACCGCTTTATCAATCCTCTCTTTTATTAGCATGTGTACAATTCTTTTTAAATATGCTGAATTCTTATCCGTATGTGATATTTCTATATTTCTGCGTAAATTTATGCCATCATCCGGAATATTTCTGATTCCTGAATTACTGTTCCACGTATGTACAAACCTTTTCCTCATATATGGTATTCATTTTTTACATATGCCAAATCGCGTTTTACGTATATTTAAAAGGAATTGTACATATGCCAAAAAACCCTTTATGGAACATATATGTGAGAAATTTTGTTTTACATATATGTGCAATAAAACGTTACTGGAACTCTTCTGTAAATATTTAAAATACATTCCCATCAGTTAGCAATCAGTAACTTCTACACTGCTTATCTCTTTGTTGCCGAAAAAGCCAGCATTATTTTGAAGCCTGGAGGAGATAAATCAGGTGAGCTCTGGCGGAGTAGTCGAACCACCTGCCGGATTGGACTAGGCAGCAACCATCGCCTGCACGCGCGACTGGAAATTTTACCGTCCATACGGTTAACACTGTTTGGAATGAAATCCTTTTGCAGGAGCTGTGTTAATTTAGGAAACGGAACTCATTTGTAAATATGTTAAATAAGAGGGTTTTTATTACATATGTAAAATTCTTTTTCACATTATTATGTAACATAATTATTTTATCTCTCATATAAGTACTAAAAAAATCACACATGGGAAAAATATGTGTACATGTCAAATTGAAGATTATTGTAAACCCTCTTTCAAATACGTGAACTATCTTTTTTGTACATGTTAAATTCTTTTTTACATGTGCGAAATTCCTTTTACATATATGTTAAATGAAGCGAAAAGTGACAAGACCCCTTGCTGTAATATGTGTTTAGTTCTAGAACGATTCTTTGACAGAAAACGTGGTATTTTTTTTTCTTATATTTTTTTACAAAAACGTTTCCAAAATGAGCCACAAAGGATGAGAACAACAGCACATCCAGTAATGACCGAGTAAATAATGAAGACTCCACCGACTCGGTTGAGTTGCAGTGTGGTGTTTTCAGAGGACGAAATCTGATCACAGTGCATGTCAGAAGATAGCCATTTCTTCTTCCAGACATCCACCAATCCCGCCTCCAAGATCTTCATCATGCTGGAGAAAACAAAATGGACATTCAGCATGTGGATGGAAGGTTGGTTATTGGGATTTTAGTTCTCGTAATATCACTTGTTGAAGGCTTCTTAATTATGATCAGATTGACAGCCCTGACAGTTTGGCAGTATGTAGGTATTATATCCCGTGGTAACAGACGCTTACTTACAGTATAGTCGACAGTACATATGTGTTGTCTTTTGTTTAGCAAGTGTGCATGCATAGGATCGCGTGTCAAAGGTCACTTACTTACAAGGGGTCTTAGAATGTATATTTATGTGTATAAATTTCCATTCCTTGTTATAGCTTTGCACACTGCACAATGCACCTTAGTCGGTGACAACAGCTCCTCAAGCGAGCTAACGTTTATTGTTGTAAAGAAAAAACAAGTTTAAATAAAATACCTTATCTCTTATCTTATCTTATCTTACAGTGGACAGCCCGTAAGTATGAGGTGTCTTTCGATAGCAAGTATGCATAGAATCGCGTGTCAAAGGTCACTTACTAATATAAGACAGCCCGTAAGTATCAGGCGTCTTTCGATAACAAGTATACATAGGATCGTATGTCAAAGGTCCATTACTTATAGTTGACAGTCTGTACGTATGTGGCATCATTCCATAACAAGTATGCATATGATCCCGTGACAAAGGTAACTTTTTTTATAGCTGACAGCCCGTAAGTATGAGGCTTCTCTCGACAGCAAGTATGCATATGATTGCGTGTCAAAGATCACTTACTAATATTAGACAGCCCGTAAGTATCAGGCGTCTTTCGATAACAAGTATGCATAGGATCGTGTGTCAAGGGCCACTTACTTGTAATTTACAGCTTGTAAGCACGAGGCGTCTTTTGATGGTAAGTATGCATATGGTCGTATGTCAAAGGTCACTTATAGTTGACAGCCTGTGAGTATGAGGCGTCTTTCGACAGCAAGTATGCATAGGGTCGCGTGTCAAAGATCACTTACTGATATTAGACAGCCCGTAAGTATCAGGCGTCTTTCGATAAAAAGTTTGCATAGGATCGCGTGTCAAAATTCACTTACTTGTAGTTGACAGCATGTAAGTATGAGGCGTCTTTCGATAGCAAGTATGCATAGGGTCGCGTGTCAAAGGTCACCTACTTGTAGTTGACAGCCTGTATAAGTTAGCATAATGCATCTTTCGATAGTAAATATGCATAGGACTGCGTGTCAAAAGTCACTTACTTATAGTTGACAACCTGCAAGAATGAGGTGTATTTCATAGGAAGTATGTATAGGATCGCGTGTCAAAGGTCACTTACCTGTAGTTGACAGCCTGTAAGTATGAGGCGTCTTTCGATGGCAAGTTTGAATAGGATTGCGTTGCAACGGTCATTTAATTCAAGTTGACACCCTGTATAAGTATGAGGCTTCGTTCGATAGCAAGTATCTATAGGATAGAGTGTCAAAAATCACTTACGTATAGTTGACAGCCCGTAAGTATGAGGCGTCTTTCGATAACAAGTAAGCATAGGATCGCGTGTCAAAGGTCACTTACTTGTAGTTTACAGCCTGTAAGTATGAATCGTCTTCCGATAACAAGTATGCATAGGATTACATTGCAAAGGTCACTTACTGATAGCTGACAGCCTGTAAGTATGAGGCGCCTTTTGATAACAAGTATGCATATGATCACGTGTCAAAGGCCAGTTACTAATATGAGACAGCCCGTATGTATCAGGCGTCTTTCAATAACAAGTATGCATAGGATCGCGTGTCAAAGGTCACTTACTTGTAGTTGCTAGCCTGTTAGTATGGAGCGTCTTTCGATAACAAGTATGCAAAGGATCGTGTGTCAAAGGTCACTTACTTGTAGTTGATAGCCTGTTAGTATGGAGCGTCTTTCGATAACAAGTATGCATAGGATCGCGTGCCAAAGGTCACTTACTAATAGTTGGCAGCCTGTTAGTATGAGGTGTCTTTCGATATCAAGTAAGTATAGGATCCCGTGTCAAAGGTAACTTACTTGTGGTTGACACAGTTGACAGCCCGTAAGTATGGGGCGTCTTTCGATAACAAGTATGCCTAGGATTGCGTGTCAAAAGTCACTTACTGACAGTTGCCGCCTGTAAGTATGAATCGTCTTTCGATAACAAGAATGCATAGGATCGCGTATCAAAGGTCACTTACTTGTAGCTGACAGCCTGTAAGTATAAATCGTTTTTCGATATTACGTATGCATAGGATTGCGTGTCAAAGGTCACTTATTTGTAGTTGACAGTCTGTAAGTATGAATCGTCTTTGGATAACAAGATTGCATAGGATCGCGTATCAAAGGTCACTTACTTGTAGCTGACAGCCTGTAAGTATGAATTGTCTTTCGATAAGAAGTATGCATAGGATCACGTGTCAAAGGTCACTTACTTGTAGCTGACAGTCTGTAAGTATGAATCGTCTTTGGATAACAAGATTGCATAGGATCGCGTGTCAAAGGGCACTTACTGATAGCTGAAAGCCCGTAATTATGAGGCGTCTTTCGATAACAAGTATGCATAGGATCGTGTGTCAAAGGTTACTTACTTGTAGTTGACAGCCTGTTAGTATGAGGTAGGTGTCTTTCGATAGCAAGTATGTATTGGATCGCGTGTCAAAGGTCACTTACTTTTAGTTGACAGCCCGTAAGTATGAGGCGTCTTTCGATAACAAGTATGCATAGGATCGCGTGTCAAAAGTCACTTATTCGTAGTTGAGTCTGTAAGTTTGAATCGTCTTGCGATAACAAGAATGCATAGCATCGCATGTCAAATGTCATTTATTTGTAGTTGACAGCCTGTTAGTATGGAGCGTCTTTCGATAACAAGTATACATATGATCGCGTGTCATAGGTCACTTACTTGTAGTTGACAGCCTGTTAGTATGAGGTGTCTTTCTAAATCAAGTATGCATGGGATTGTGTGTCAAAGGTCACTTAATTGTAGATGGCAGCGTGTTAGTATGAGGTGTCTTTCAACAACAAGTAGGCATAGGATCGCGTATTAAATGTCACTTACTTGTAGTTGACAGCCTGTAAGTATGAATCGTCTTTCGATAACAAGTATGCATAGGATCGCGTATTAAATGTCACTTACTTGTAGTCGACAGCCTGTTAGTACGGGGCGTCTTCCGATAACAAGTATGAATAGGATTGCGTGTCAAAGGTCACTTAATTGTAGATGGCAGCGTGTTAGTATGAGGTGTCTTTCAACAACAAGTAGGCATAGGATCGCGTATTAAATGTCACTTACTTGTAGTTGACAGCCTGTAAGTATGAATCGTCTTTCGATAACAAGTATGCATAGGATCGCGTATTAAATGTCACTTACTAGTAGTCGACAGCCTGTTAGTACGGGGCGTCTTCCGATAACAAGTATTCATAGGATTGCGTGTCAAAGGTCACTTACTTGTAGTTGACAGCCTGTTGGTATGAGGCGTCTTTCGATAACAAGTATGCATAGGATTGCGTGTCAAAGGTCACTTACTTGTAATTGACAGCCAGTTAGTATGAGGCGTCTTTCGATAACAAATATGCATAGGATTGCGTATCAAAGGTCACTTACTTGTAGTTGACAGCATGTAAGTATGAATCGTCTTTCGATAACAAGTATGCATAGGATCGCGTGTCAAAGGTCACTTACTTATAGTTGACAGTCTGTAAGTATGAATCGTCTTTCGATAACAAGTATGCATGATCGCGTGTCAATGTTCACTTACTTGTAGTTGACAGCCTGTTAGTATGAGGCGTCTTTCGATAACAAATATGCATAGGATCGCGTGTCAA
>JAVFBZ010009857.1:0-12101 GCA_032466195.1 Katharina tunicata
TGGTAGATACTGCTAGCAATACAGTGCCTGACTGAGGTTCAGGTAGCTGGTAGATACTGCTAGCAATACAGTGCCTGGCTGAGGTTCAGGTAGCTGGTAGATACTGCTAGCAATACAGTGCCTGACTGAGGGTTCAATTTGCATATGGCCTTAGCCATGTTAGCTGGAAAAATCTTCTGAACTATTACGAGAGTGCTGTCTTGAAATAACTAAAATACTTTTTCTGGTCACTTTCTAAATAACACAAAACTAATTTAAATTATTTGTATCTGTTTACTATTCCAGTTGATAAATAGAAGTACTTTAAAAGTCAGTCAAAATTATGATGCTATTAAATTTGGGTTTATATTATAGTTTTAGTAAGCTTATAATTATATTGTAGGGGAGTATATTCTTCAAAGTGGAAAATACAGGGGCAAGTGTTTCCGATGGCTGTTGGAGAATGTTCCTGGGTATGTAGGGTGGTTAGTTGGAAAGATAATTGAGGATGAAGGGAAACCAGATTCACCAGGCCTCCATCAGAGAAAAAAACAAAGTTCATTAAAGGTATGAAAAATAGCTTTTACTAAGTAATTTCATCATAATTATGCTATCTAATGTCTTTATCTCTTTAACATTGGATATTTTAACTTGTTTGTAGGCTGAAATAGATAGACCCATAGTGTTATGAAAAAGAGAAACTTTATTGAGAAACTAAAAATTATTGCGGGTGGTTGGTGGGAGTTTCCTGATGACCTGGTGCTTGTAGAGCTAAGGGGCATCAGGAAGGCATGGCGTTTAACCCCAAGCAAGCGATCTAAATATTACTGTATTTATGTGACATGATAAACATATACAGTTTCATGATCTTTGAAAGCACACACTTACAGTTTCAAACTAGCTTACTGAAGTTTTAAATTAATTTTTGCAGACTGGTTTAAAGTTAATTTGCATGAATTTATGTAGATTTTATTTTTGTTTGAGGAATATGTACATATGTTTGAGGACGGAAGACTCATTGTTAAGAAAAAACAAGCAAAACGGGTCAAAAGCCCAGCCACTGAATGCACATCTCGCTATAAAACACTTCTTGTTGGAAGAATTGCCCTCCATTGTGCTTCAGCATAAAGTACAAATGCTTTCTTCACCAGCTAAAGTTAAGCCTAGTGAGTATTGCTCATAAGCTAGTATTTGTTACCAAATCTTATTAGATTGTTTTATTTTATATAACAATTAGTTTTTATTATATGTATGTTCTAAATATTAAGTACTAAAACAGAACATCAGGATTATGTGGATGACAACTGCTCTTACAACAGTTCAGTAATTATTCCAATTTATTGTGTCAAGAAACAGAATGTCAAAGTTAAAGGAAAGAGAAGCTGCCATGTAATCCTACGGCCTCTAAAACAAGTAATATTGTAATGTTATTAATAAATGATTGAGATTTGAATCTATTTAAAAGATGTTTTACATTTCAAGAGCAAGGGGAATCATTTATTTATTTATTTAAAAGTATTCTTAACATGCAGTTGTATTTTTTCCTAGGTATTACCATACATAGCATGGCTGTAACTGCTACAGAAAGCATGGTAGCAGAGGAAGTCAAGCCAGGCAAGTATTAGAGTACTATTACGGATATCATTTAAGTAGCCTTTAAGTACATGTATCTTTAATGATGTTGTTAGAAATTAATCCTGCTGATATCAGATGAGTAATAATATCATGTTTGAAATGTAATTGATTATCATATACTGTGTTTTACTAAAAAAAAAACACATCTTTTTGTTAAATATATTTCTAAAGTAAGTCGCACTGGCACAGGGAAGTCGATCAATAAAACACCAACAAATCATGTTCCAATCTGTTATACATATATATATTATGTTTTCACTACAATGTTATTTTCTTTGTTGTCCAGGATGTTCGACACTTGAAGACCGATAGCTTGTTGACTTTCTTGAACAAAATCTTAAGATATTATATCAAATCTATTTATGTGAAAAAAGATCTCCACGTCAGTGTGTGCAGTACAATAATAACGTTAACGTTCGTTGGTACTTTATTTATCTACTTACAGAGCCGTCTTAGGACCAAATGCCACGAGAGCTAACTGGCCTGACTGTAACAGATATGTCGAGGCAGTTGTGGTAAAACTTATGAAGTAATACCCCAGTGACAGAAGGTCCAAGGCAACAAAAACATTTCTAACACAATGGGTCCTGGTAAAAGATGCACATTCTAGGATCCAGTGTTTAACAATTGGCAACCAAAGAGTTATGGGCCAGACAGACTTACAGTTACCAAGTCTTAATGTCAAAACAATACAACAGTGGTATGTATTAAAGTTTTTTGTGACACTATTATTCTCTCTCTGTTTTGATGCTTTAATAAGTATCCAAATATAGTTTGAAGACAATTTGATTTATGTAATGACAGTGTAAGTTTAAATAGACAATAAATGGATAACTGTATTTATTATTGGTTATAAAGATCTCAACATTTGAAAACCCCAATAAAGACAGTGAAATGATTATAGACAATTAGATTACACTGCTGTTATACAGACACAATATTTAATTCTTTATTCATTTTTATTTACTTGTTGATTTCATAATTTGTCAGGTATAACAAGAAAGGCAAGGCAAAGGATTTAAAGATCCTTCTACAAGGCATCTCCCTACCAGAAGCACCAATGTGTGGGACCAGCACCCTGCCTCCAAGGGAGAAATTCAAGGAGCTGACTGTGGGGGAGGGTCCCCAGTTCCAGTTTGCAGATGCTCCGGACACAGCAGGGATGGCCAAACTAAAAAAAACAGACAATCCAAGACACAGTTAGGAAAAGATGTTATTGCCATTATGCCTAGGCTGCCACAGGTTTTTCGTCCACAATTCCCCTATACTGTTGTTGTACAGCCACAGGTAATGCTTCCCACAATACCACCAAAACAACCAAAGATCTCCAAACCTCGGAAATGTTCAAAAAGTGGGGAGGAAAGAGTACCACCTGTGCACCAACAGTATATAGGGTATAGTTACTGTGGAAAAACAGATGCGGTTTCATATTTAGAGTGGAGGGCAAACCTGCAAGCTAGGGGTGTTGCTCGAAAGAGACAGAAAAAGTAACTGTTGATATGACTTAGTCAATTTTGGCCTGTTGCATTGGATGGAGGATAAGAGACTTGTCTATATGATTATATGCGTATATAAAAAAAAGTTTAATGCTGCCTATTGTATCATTGATGAGGAGTTATGTGTTTCTAAAACTTCAAAATGTTAGTTTAAAAAAAAAATTCATATTAACGTTAAACTAAAATGTAAAGATAAATCAGTTATTGAAAACTGATAACATCACTCCTTCTATGATACAATGGAAGGTTCCAAGCCCTTTAAAAGCAGAGGAGAGATTTTTGTTGTGTCATATTACCAAATGGTTTATTACCGCCTTTAGCAAATGGTTTATTTATAAGATTCGATACCAACAGGTCCATATGGACAAATTACAGATATGAAACAAGTTAATAAAACAATATATACAACATATCATTACTACCGGAGAGACATTAATTAAAAGCCGTCATATAGAACACCAACAAAAATAGTCAAAAAAAACAAAAACAATTTCACTTGTCTCCTAAAACTAGTTCTAGGAAGAGATATATTTACAACTGTCAAGTAATTGTTTAAAAGAAACTCGTATACAAATGCTATTTTGTCATTGGACCAATAAGTCAAATTTTAATTACCAACTTCCTTGGTATTTTCTGTGATTTCATTCCCCATGCTGTTCTCACAATTCTTTACTAATTCTTTCTTAATCGAGATAATTAATACTAACAGTTTTAAAACTGCTAAAAGATTGTTTTACTCTGGTAAATCTGACAACAGACTTTTCAATGAAAAGTAAGTTACAAAACACAGCATCGTTAATTTTTAGTGACAATTCGTATTTTGATATGTTTACCTAGTTTGGAAAATCAGAAACTAAGAAGGGAGGTAACTGGCGTATTTATATTCTTGTCGGAGTTACCTCTAATTTTTTTTAACTACCTTTTCGCGACATTTTTATATGGTTCGCGCGGTAGAGACTTACGGGCTACCGCCTAGACATCTTAAAATATAAAGATATTAGACTAGGTTATCTTGCACAATTTTCTAAAACTGAAAGCTGATCAACGGTTTGACCACTAACTAACAAATCTCCCTGGTAAAATATTGACTGTCAGAAAGAAATGTTAACGATCATCCCGTTACTGAATAAAAATGAATATCTCGGGCATGCTCATCAATTATTGTTGATTTAAAAAAAAAGAAGATTTGTTTGTATTAATTAGCATGGAGCCATTGTTCAAAGCTCTGTTAGTCTGTTACATGACGTTGCGTCATGTAATATACATTCATTGTAACGTTTAGCCATCTAACTGTCCGTTTGGCTAACAGAGCTTCTACTGTTCATGATTACTGACTCGAATTGAAAGGAGAGTTTATCTACAGGCTTATCAGATACAATGGACAAAGGTTTTATGTTAAATCTATACATTTGTGGTAATCATGTAGACCTACTTATCCTTAAAGAGCTATATTTGTGTTGGGTTTTTTTCCTAGCACTTTTTCACACTAAATATATACCAGTATATCGGTATATCTATATGACAAAGACCCCTCTTCAAAGTTCTAAAGTTAAACCAGACTTAACTAAACAGCACCAGTGTTTTGTAACGGACACTGTCACAGAAATCGCAGTCAGCAAAATGTTACGTTCCTTGAAACAAGCGTATTTTCAGGATCGACCAATTCTATTAGATTAAGTCAATTTTAGGCACTTTGATTGGCTTACGAGTTTCTGTTAACGAGGCCTAATTGTTGTATGATGAAATTGGGTGAATTTACGGAAACTGACACAGCGAGGCATACAATTCCCATCATAAACAAGTATAAATTAGTCATGAGATTTAGATTTTGCATCAGACAATCCAATTTTGTACAATTTTATTTTTAGAAATTACGAAAGAGCTCTTTCCATCGAACTATGTAGTTCATTCTTTAAAATTGTCTCAAACAGGCTATCATTTATCACCAATAGTTACTTTAAAAGATTGTTTTACCTATTTTAGAAGGATAATAAGTCATTTGACAAATCATTTATTTGATTTATAAGGATATATAGTGAAGCCAACAAGAATACTATGATTATAACTTATGTTTATGAGTTAAGAGAGTTCTCTATTATGAATTGAGATATAATTGTATAATTACTAGACTCGTATCATATAGTGCCAATTATACCGAAATATCGTTTGAAAGTCATTCTTTATTCAGTCAATTAGCGATTTACGTCGTATATACCCAATGTTTGTTCACTTTTAGTGGTGAAGGTGCCTTGTGGAAACCGGGGAGGAACCTAGCTAGCACAAGCCACACTATGAAACTACTGTTGGGGTCTATATGCCTCAGGCCAACAGAGTTAAAAACGAAAACAAAATCATAACAAAACAAACATTAAAAAGTTGTTATTCAAAAAAATTTCCTAATTTGTGTTAATAGTCTTCAATAAAATAAATATGACATGTTTTCTTATCCAGGTAGCCTTTAACACCTATAGCTTCCGGTTATTGATGTATTTTCAGAAGCGGGAGTTGTAAATTGCGAAGCAAATATAGACGGTAGATGAGCTGTGTATACATATCCAGGTAATGCGCCAAGTCACGCTTTGTTTGTAAAAGCAGAAATGTTTGTCAATAGGAAATCATGCCATACTGAGTAGAGCACAGAAGTTTATACGCATAGAAATGATATGACACATGTTGAAATCTTAAACTCTTTGTGTTCAACGAAGATAAGATGGCATGGAAAATACTCATTTTATGCCTCCTTCTAGCCAGCTTTCGTTTCTTTGCTGCTTCACACAACGAGACTCTCAAAGGTGAGTTTGTTGCTATATCTTCAATATTGTTGTTCATAATGGACTCTCAGATCACGTCTTTTAACTGCGATTTGGGCGCATTTTGTATATATGCGAAGCCTACTGCAAAGTTGTCTTGTTGGTCTATCTTACTATTTAAAAATAAGGACAATTTCTCTTGCTTCAGGAATACTTTTCTTTGTTTGATCACTAAACCGAACGTTAGTTGTGTTGCTATAGTGATGATAATGCCAAGTAACAAATGACTGATTCAAGTTTAGATTAATCACGCTTATGAAAGAAGTCTATATTTAGTGTTCGTGAGCACTTCGTAATATACATAAATTTAAATGAATGCAGGTAGGAAATAATTTCATACCTCTAAAGGGATCCGAACCAGTGACCTTTTGGTTCAAAATGCCCTCCACTGAGTATGAATGTACCACTTGTTTTCACCCATTATAGAATATAACATTGAGCTGGTGTATGAAACATGTTAAACATTGAGCTGGTGTATGAAACATGTTAGCTTTATTTCAGATGAATACCTTTACGCCTGGTGTGAAGTGGAGCCAAATAATTCAACACAGTTCATTTCTACCCACAATATATCAGGGATGATCAACATTAGACAATGGGTAATTTACAAAGTAAATGATAATAATAATGAATGAGACGAAATTAACAAATGCAAGGAAGGTAATTCTGTAATTACATTCTTCAAATTATGTCGAATTGTCTCCCTTTTTTGTCATAGTTGCCGCAACGTTAGTTATTCGTTTATATATATATCCATATGGCCAGTTTCAATATTCTTGTATATCGTGAAAACCTGACTGACTGATTGATTGATGTGATAATACCGTGCTCAAGGATATCATATGAAGGCTGTGTATTCGAACAATAGTCAGTGTCACTGTTGCTGTTTTGGGGGTTTCCCCCTCAAGTCCAAAGTATAACAGCAAAAATGCAAGCTCGTAGAACTATGGGCTACTTGCACATGTAAATTATATTTACTTTACAATTTTCTCAACCTTACCTTTTGAGCAGAATTTTGGTGGGTTGGCTGACATTACAATAGATTTGGTTGGATTTGATACAAGCGTTTATGGTTACTTATACGAATTCCACGTGCACGAATTCGGGGACCTGAGTGACGGATGCGAAAGTACGGGTGGATATTATAATCCCTTTTCTAACTGGGTGACGTAAGTATATAGAGCTGACGAATTAATCCTGATCGAATAATTTCAAATCGGTTGGGCTTACTTTCCTATTCTTTTCATTTTCATAGACCCCAGAAGTTGAAACAGATGTTAGTTATACCAAATCTATTTGGATGAAAACTTTGTAGGCCCGTATTCATAAAGCTACTTTAGTGTTTCTTAAAGTAAAGAAAAACTAGCGATTTTTTGGGCCTAATTGAAATACATTGGCACTATTTTTATTAACTTTTTATGATGTTAAATTATAAATTATATTTGAAGCAATTCAAATGGATACTTAAAAATGTTCAATTGAAAAAAATAAAAGGCTAAGTTTTGCTAATAGATTTCTTAACTTTAAGAAATGCGTAAGTAGCTTTATAAATACGAGCCATGTTAACAAGTTTTGAATTTCGTTCAGTATAAATTTAAACGGAATCCATGAATTTTATGGAATTGTTGCCATCAATGTTTCAAAAAGTTGTTATCACAGAGCAAGTTAAACGTTGCCACCAGTATTTCAAGAAGTTGTCATCCAAGAGCAACTTAATTAATTGGGCTAATGTTGAACATTTGCTGCTTTAGTGTCGTTGATGGTGTTTCACTATCCAAGGACCCCTGTAACAGCCGCTGATAAATGTGGGGAGGTTCGCCGGGGGATGACCACTTTTCGCTATCCAAGGACCCCTGTAACAGCCGCTGATATATGTGGGGAGGTTCGCCCGGGGGATGACCACTTTTCACTATCCAAGGACCCCTGTAACAGCGGCTGATAAATGTGGGGAGGTTCGCCGGGGGATGACCACTTTTCGCTATCCAATCAAAAACCTCTGTACGCCGTTTCTAATCTGAATCTCCATACAAACTCTGATTGGCCCCCGTGAAAACCGTAGCCTGAAACGCCCCTAACGCCATGGATTACCGGGTTTTATTGATTTCCTTTGAAATGCTCCCTCTCGTTGTTATAGATCAACAATAATCCTCTCTTAATTGATCAGCGGCTGAAACAAGCTGTTGATTATGAACGTAGCGCACGATAGGTCAGTTGAATAGCTGTTGATTATGGACGTACCGCACGATATGTCAGTTGAATAGCTGTATATTATGGATGTACCGCACGATAGGCCAGTTGAATGGCTGTTGATTATGGACGTACCGCACGATAGGTCAGTTGAATAGCTGTTGATTATGGACGTAGCGCACGAAAGGCCAGTTGAATAGCTGTTGATTATGGACGTAGCGTACGATAGGTCAGTTGAATAGCTGTTGATTATGGACGTAGCGCAAAATAGGTAAGTTGAATAGCTGTTGATTATGGACGTAGCGCACGATATGTCAGTTGAATAGCTGTATATTATGGATGTACCGAACGATAGGTCAGTTGAATAGCTGTAGATTATGGACGTACCGCAAGATAGGTCAGTTGAATAGCTGTTGATTATGGACGTACCGAACGATAGGTCAGTTGAATAGATGTAGATTGTTGACGTACCGCACGATAGGTCAGTTGAATAGCTGTTGATTATGGACATATCGCACGATAGATCAGTTGAATAGCAGTTGATTATTAACGTACCGCACGATAGGTCAGTTGAATAGCTGTAGATAATAGCCGTAGCGCACGATAGGTCAGTTAAATAGCTGTTGATTATGGATGTACCGCACGATAGGTCAGTTGAATGACTGTAGATTATGGACGTAGCGCATGATTGGTCAGTTGAATAGCTGTAGATTATGAACGTATCGCACGATAGGTCAGTTGAATAGCTGTGGATTATGGACGATATGTCAGTTGAATAGCTGTAGATTATGGACGTACCGCACGATAGGTCATTTGAATAGCTGTAGATTATGGACGTAGCGCACGATGGGTCAGTTGAATAGCTGTAGATTATGGACGTAGCGCACGATAGGTCAGTTGAATAGCTGTAGATTATGGACGTAGCGCACGATAGGTCATTTTAATAGGTTTTCATTATGGATGTACCGCACGATAGGTCAGTTGAATGGCTGTAGATTATGGACGTACCGCACGATAGGTCATTTGAATAGCTGTAGATTATGGACGTAGCGCACGATAGGTCAGTTGAATAGCTGTAGATTTTGGACGTAGCGCACGATAGGTGAGTGGAATAGCTGTAGATTATGGACGTAGTGCACGATAGGTCAGTTGAATAGCTGTAGAGTATGGACGTAGTGCACGATAGGTCAGTTAAATAGCTGAAGATTATGGACGTAGCGGCCGATAGGTCGGTTGAATAGCTGTAGATTATGGACGTACCGCACGATAGGTCAGTTAAATAGCTGTAGATTATGGACGTACCGCACGATAGGTCAGTTAAATAGCTGTAGATTATGGACGTAGCGCACGATAGGTCAGTTGAATAGCTGGAGATTTTGGACGTAGCGCACGATAGGTCAGTTGAAGCCAATCATGCAATTACCCACCAAACAATGTTTAAATCGATCAACTATACATTTGGTTTCAGTCATATTGGAGACTGGGGCAGTGTACCTAAAGACGTATCCGGTGCAATCAGGGCAGAGTTTAAAGACATTGAAACTTCTCTTGTAGGATTTTATTCCATATTGGGACGCTCCGTCGTTGTAAGTGTAAATGTGATTTTAGCTATAAACAGAATCTTTCATATGAATCTTCCCTCATTCTTCAATGTTAATTAAACACTATTTAAATTTGTCTTTGTAAAGTAAAGTTAAAACTCCGTAAAAAGAAAACAAATTCAGATACTCAACCAACGCTAGGCTTATTTATTAATTCCATAAATCCTCACCAAAATGGATAAAACTGTGTTTGTTGAATGCCGCCTAACTGTGAGGCAGTAGGTCATTCTTCAGAGCCGTTATACTGTTATTGCGTTATTACATGCGTGGAAGTGTTAACAAGCAAGTCATGCTGGTATAGATACAATATTTCGGGTTGAAACATATTTTGTGTCGTTTAGAATGTAACCGTTAATAGTATTTTTTGTTTTATTTGGGATAACACTCTCTGATACTGAACAGATTCTAGTTCAGACATTTTTCGTGGGTAGCCCAAAAAACGAAAATAATATTTCGGGTTTACAAATTGTGTGAAATTCTTCAGCGAGAGTCACAAAATTAATACTTTCGCTTATAAAAATCTAGTAACAGGACATAGCGGCGTAAACAGTTTTCTTCTCATTTAATAGGTGCACGAGAGAATAGTTCCTGACGAATTTGGAGTTTCAGATAGTTGGACGTTCAACGATCACAAACGGCTCGCCTGCTGTGTGATATACGCTTTTTAAATGAAGACCAAAGCATTTAAAAGTGGGCGAATCTACCAAAGTCAGAATCCTGGCAAGAAAGCTGTTAAATAAAATATTATTAAGTCAAGAATGGTTTAAAAATGTTTAACTTAAAAAATTATGTTAAAAAAATTCATTCGTGGATAATTCATGGATTCAGGGTTTGGTTTTCTGAAAGTTAGTACAGCATAAATAAGAGACAAAGTAGAAGTAAATATTATATTACGTAATTTTAAAAAAAGATATAATTAGTATTAGCAGTATTTATTTTTTATTATCGGTATAAACAATTAGCATTAGTATATATTATTTATACTGCCTTTATTGTTCACAATGTTTACTTGATGTTTAGATACTTTATGCACCTTATTTTTTTTTTGCATATTTTTGTCATATAGAGTTATCCGCCCTTGAAATTATTTGAAAGACTTACTTTTAATCGATTAATGTTCTCAAACCTTGCACACACTGAGCCCGACGGTACGAGGGCATCTCATTTATAAATACTACTAGGAGTAATTAATTTGTGCATATTTAAACACACAATATATAGAAAGTATTATTTTGTATAAACGGTTCATATTCTTCCTATAGGCGAATTTTTCCTTGGCATGTTATTTAAAAATGCTGTTTGTGTTTTAAGAAAATGACTTTTGTGTTTGATTAATTTTTTGTTTGTGCTTAAATTAATTCTTGTTTGTATTTAAATAAATTGTTGTTTATATTTAAAGAAATTGCCGTTTGTGTTCAAATAAATAGTTGTTAGTTTCTTGTCTTTTTTGTCTCCCCTTTTGAGCTGTAAACCCTTTGTGTGACAAAAATAAAGTCGATAGTTCTTATATAATTCGTTTTTCTGAGCATAAAATTATTTTCATTAGGATAAAATAAAAAAAAAATAACTAGGGCCGGTGCAGATTTTTGGAAATTATTTACAGGGCCACGGTATACACTAGGAAGGTAGCGTTTTTAAAAACTGCTCTTGCATTAATTTAATGATATTTACAGTTAATTATAAAATGGTAATGTTTAAATAGTTATTAATCTAAACGTTTTGATAACTATTAAGTTATTAAATTAATAACTAGCTTTGTTTTCAACGCAAACTTTTAGCACTTTTGTATTAAGACGGGGACTGACTTTCCAGCCAAGTAATGTGAGTTGTACAAATAACTAACTATGGAAGTGATTGGTGTAGTTTGCAATGATATGTGTAAAACCCCTTTATTTTTTTATTTCTATAGATATTTGCCTATTTCGTTTTGATTAAAATGTAGCCGGTAATCGGGGACCGTTTTTCCGTTTGACAGTTCAGTGATCTCGTTTTATGACATCATTGAGCTTGGGAGTTTTCCGTTTGTCGAGCCTCGCTGTAAGTCTCAGATTAAAAACGAGTGTTTTTCTCTTTTATTAACCGGCGAATTGCTCCAATCTATGCAATCATGTGGGTGTCCGCCAAACGTTGATATTAAGAGTAGCTCCGAATAAACTCTTAGCTTATCTTAGCTCAGATAAACTTTCCAAACAATTAAACTTAAATTAAGTTTAAACTTGAAAAGAATAAGAAAAGAGGAAAATATAGACTTCGCTGATGGCGGTTGGATTCTAACACCCGAAATCGCTCAGAACGCGTTTTTGACGATCTAAGACCCCTAGAGCTTCCGTGGCCCAGACGGCCCTTGGGGGGGGGGGGGGGGGGGGGGGGGGGGGGGGGGGGGGGGGGGGGGG